>PPKL02000023.1:0-148972 GCA_003707665.2 Ogataea pini | reverse complement strand
TTTTGGGATTTCCGGACCCCGCGACAAAAACAACCAACAGGGAAAAAGGAAAAGAAAAAAAAAAAGGGGGGAAAAAAAAAAAAAAAAAAAAAAAAAAAAGATAAAAAAAAAAAAAATTTCGTTTTTGGTGGGTCAAAAAAAAAATTATGATACAGAAGCTCAACTTACAAAAGGGTTAGATAATCAACAAACTGATTATAACGGTCTTTTACATCCTTGTGGAAGGAGCTGAAACTGTGGTACACAACACAGCTGACTAAAAAGGTTCTTTGTACCAGCAAGGAGACGTTCCTCGGCATTATCCAGTCCATTTCCCCTGACCCGAACCTTCACAAACTGAAGGTATTTCCACAATCCAAGGAACGGCTTGAACACGGTTAAACCTTGACAACATGTCTTCTTCATGGATGCCTAATACACAGGCTTTAGAACAGCTGGTGTTGATTTTGTCCGGTACGTTGTCTACAAATTCCAACGTTCGTATTCAGGCGACTCAAGCATTAGAAAAAGCAAAGTCGGAGCCCGATTATGACAATTATATGTTGCACATTTTGATCGAAGGCCAGAGTTTAGAGCCCCAAGTGAGGGCGTCGGCAGGTTTGCTTATGAAAAATGATTTGTTAAAGAATTTCGGAAACAAAACTACCGATTTGAAGAATCATATTTTACAAGATATTCCAAAAGGATTATTGGATTCACAAAATATGGTGAGAAATATTACAGGAAATGTGATCACCACATTATTTTCTCTTTCTGGAATTACTCAATGGCCAAATATATTACCCAATTTGATGGAGTTGGCTTCAGGTGCAGCTGGTACATCTGAATCTCAAGAAGGTGCCATGAGCGCTCTTGCTAAAATTTGTGAAGATTCTGCTAGATTGCTCGACAGAGAGTATAATGGTGAAAGACCGCTGAATTATATGGTTCCAAGACTTATTGAACTATCTGCGTCACCTAATGCGAAAATTCGTGCGTTTTCGATCACTTGTATCAACCAGTTTTTGCTTCTCAGAACACAAAGTATCTTGATCCATTTGGACGAATATCTTGTTAGATTGTTTGCACTTGCCACCGATGAGGACTCGAGTGTCAGAACCAAAGTGTGTACCGCTTTTGCCAACATCTTGGATGCGAGACCTGACAAACTGCTGCCTCATTTGGACGGAGTGATCAACTACTGTGTCCATTCGATGAAAGATAAGGATGAGGAAGTCGCATTGGAGGCGTGTGAGTTTTTGCTTGGTCTGGCAACATCTGAGATCCCAGAGGAGATAATCAAGTCCAAGTTGGAGCTGATTTTGCCCATCTTGTTGGAGAAAATGACTTATTCTGAGATGGAAATTTTCCTCATAGAGAACGAGGAAGATAAGGATAATTACACTGTTGAGGATAAAGATGACGATGTTAAGCCCCAGATGGCCAAAGGCAAAGATGCTCACAAGTTGACTTCGAAATCGAATGGTCAGTCGCAACAGACAAAAGACTCTAAAGACGCTGATAGCGATGACGATGATGATGATGATGATGATGATGACGAGGATGATGATGACGATGATAGCTCTTTTGAATGGAATTTGAGAAAATGTTCTGCTGCCACCATTGATTTGCTGGCTACCAATTTTCCTGCTGAAGTTTTGGATTTGTCGCTGCCTGTCATTCGGTCCCGTATCACTTCTCCTGAATGGCCTGTCAGAGAATCGTCTATCTTGGCACTTGGAGCTATTGCTGAAGGGTGTCTTGAACAAGCATCTGCACAATTACCTGCTTTGATTCCATTTTTGGTGGAGAGACTGAAGGACTCTGAAACCAGGGTTAGACAGATCACGTGTTGGACTCTTGGTAGATACTCATCTTGGGTTTGTTCTGAAGCATTAAGTGGTGGTTCGTGTGCCAACTATTTTGTCCCAACGTTCCAATCGATCATGGAGTGTGCTCTTGACTCCATGAAAGTGGTTCAAGAGAGTGCGTGCTCGTCGTTGGCCGACTTTATTGACTCTTCGAACCCAGAGTTGATCAATCAATTTATTGAACCGCTTTTGCAACACTTCCAAATGTATTTCAAGAGATACCAACGGAAAAACTTAATAATACTCTACGACACGGTGCAGACTTTTGCGGAAAAAGTTGGAGATCAACTCAAATTCAAGCCTGAGTTCATTGATATCTTGTTGCCACCACTCATTGAGAAATGGCAGATGCTGACAGATGACGACAAAGATCTGTGGCCTTTGCTAGAATGTATGTCTTCTGTTGCTGCAGCATTGGGAGAATCATTCGCTCCTTACGCTGTTCCTGTTTACGAAAGAGCTTACAGAATTTTGGCCATGTGTGTTGAACAAGTTAAGATGTCTAGCGATAACCCTTCATTCGAAGCTCCTGAGAAAGATTTTATTGTGACGTCGATCGACCTCATTGATGGGTTGGTCCAGGGACTCAACACACATAGTGGTGAGTTGATTTCGCAATACGACTCGCAAGATGTTTCTTTGATGAAGCTTTTGATCTTGTGTTTTGATGACCCCGTTGACGACGTTAGACAGAGCGCATATGCCCTTTTGGGTGACCTTTGTATCTTTTTGATGGACTCGATTGTCCTACCACATTTACACCAGGTGATGGTCTGCATTGGTAACGAGATCACTAACCGTACGTTCAACTCGAGTGCTGCTTGCAACAACGCTGTTTGGGCATTGGGAGAGATCTGTTTGCGTATCTCTGGAGATTCGTTCAAGCAATATCTGGCCAATTTCATGGCAGTTTTGATTCCTTTGCTGTTGAGCACCGATGTTGAACAGACTGTTTTGGATAACGCTTCGATCACGATTGGTCGTATTGGTATCAATAATGCAGGAAGTATGGGTCACTTTTTGCCTCAAGTTTTAACAACATGGTGCTCTTTTATGAAGTATCTGGAAGAAAATGAGGAAAAAGAGACTGCTTTTGAGGGAATGTGTAACATAATCACTGTGAGTCCGAACGCCATCAACCCTAGCGAACCTGAAGGTAGAAACTCTATCAAGCATTTTGTGGATTGCATAGCTTACTACGAGACGCCGACAGAGAGATTGGCGTCAATGTTCCACATTCTGCTCTCTGGATTCAAAAATGGCTATGGAGAAACTGGATGGAATAGCTTGCTTGGCGAGTTGGATCCTTTTACTGGGGAAATTTTGAGAATGAAGTATGGGGTTTAATAAGGAGCGAAGGTTTCGAGTGAGTCATGGGTGAGTGGTTAATTATGTGCTTCACTGCTTCCTTACAAGTGGGCTTCTATAATTATCTGGCTCACAACTCTCTCTTTTGGATGAATCATTGAACGAACTCGATTGTAGTCTGTGGAGCCCATATGGCTTACTTGTTTGATCTTCTCTATACACACACATTTGAAAACATATACTATTACTATACTAAGCGAATGACAAGCGAAGCGAGTCATCATTGAGTCATGATTGGTCAATTTGTAAATTCAATTGAGAATCAAGATAACATTGATTTTCCAGTATGATGAGTTGGGGTAGTTGACTAGGAAATTAGTCTATGGCTAAACTGGTTTTTGTACCCTGTAACTGCGAATTTATAACCCGAGCTAGTTGATATTGAGGTAATTCGGAATTCGAACTTGGAATCACTACGCAGAGTAATCTTACTGGATTGTTCTATTGGTTATTTATCTTTTCACTCAGGGATTACAAGGAATTCTTGCCGTTTATTGCCGCTTGGTATGGCATATTATCTCTCAACCTGCTTCGCTCGTGGCTCGTTTAAAATTTTTATTTTTAACCCCAGATTTCTCTATGACAATTTATTACAGCTACTTTACTCAAAGGGTATATATGCAAAGATGAAACAATTAACGTGAGGGCAAAATGAATCCAGAAGACAAAGTGATTTTGATTGTGTCCACTCACCGAATGACTCGACTCGCCTTGCTCGTCATTCGCTCGTCATTAGTTTAGATGGTTTGACGCTGCTCAAGAATCAACTGTCCCATTGGAACATCACATAATCCCTTGCCCAAGGCATAGATGGAATTTCCACGCAAAATAGTCTCGACAACACGTCCCTTGAGCTTCTTACCATGATATGCCGTCAACTTATTTTTGAAGAACGTTCTCACATTCTCCACTTCGTAAAGAGCTTCTGGGTCAAAGACTGCGAAATCTGCATCCATTCCAGCCTTGATTGCACCCTTTTTGTGCTCGAGACCAACTTGTTTGGCAGTGTTTTTGGAACACCAAGTAGCGATATCGACAAAAGTGATTCCAAAATTAGCAGATCCCTCAGACCAAAGCAATGGTAATCCAAATCCAACGGAAGAAATACCACCCCAAGCCTCAAAGAAATCACCTCTATTCAATCCTTTGAGTTCAGGTGTGCAGGGTGAGTGGTCACTGACCACAGAAGAAATAACCCCATCGGCAAGACCCTTCCAAAGTTGACAACGATTTTCATCTGATCTGATTGGTGGACAGCATTTGAATTGAGTGGCTCCGTCTGGAATGTCCTCTGCACGCAAAGTCAAGTAATGAAAACATGTTTCGACAGAAAGTGGCAGATTGAGAGTTTTTTGTGCATAACTGATCATTGGAAGTGCCTCTTTAGTTGCAAGATGAACGATATGCATTGGGGTTTCAGGACTTGTTCTTGAGCACTCGATAATATTACTTATAGCTGTGATTTCAAATGAGTCGGGACGTGATGCTAGGAAAGACGAATAAGCTTTTGGATCGACAGATTCGAGTTCTTTATGAGACTCCATCGCCATTTCTAGTGGAGTGATCTCGTCTTGGAGAGAAAGAGCCTGGATCTTTGGAGATTTTGCAAGTTTGGAAATCAAACCAACAGTTGGATCCACCGGATGAAGAATTGGTGAACGAGACAGCAAATCTGCTTGTTCGTCGGTGATTCCGTCAACGTGATGATGTTCGCAGCTGTTGACTTCAGCAGCTGCATCAGCAGCTCCAGCAGCACAGTTGTGATCGTCCATCTCTGCATGGAACATGAGCATTGTGTTATAACCTTTGACACGTTGCAAAGCTTGTTTGATGTAAGTTGGTTCAATCATTGGAAATTCATCAACACCACTGTCCATCATGAAACCCTTGAAACCTCTGACACCAGCCTGGATGAGAGGAACCAAGTGGTCCAAATTTGTAGGAATGAGACCACCCCAGAAGCCAGTATCGACCCAAGTTTGTCCCTTGGCGGCTTCCAGTTTGAGGTTGAAGTTCTCTATCGTGGTTGTTGGCGGGATGGCATTCAGCGGCATATCCACGACGGTTGTGACACCTCCGGACGCTGCGGATTGCGTCCCCGTGGCAAAACCTTCCCACTCGGTACGGCCGGGCTCATTCAAGTGAACGTGGGCATCGACGAGACCAGGAAGGATCACCAGTGGGTCCAGTTTGCGGTAGGAAACGACGTTGTACTGAGTCAAAATGAGATCACCATCATCGACAATTTGGTTTTTTAAAACGGTCAAAATCTTACCGGATTGAAGCGAATAGATCACAGTGGCCGGGATGACCTCGTCGTCCACCACGACACGTGAAGAGGAAATCGCTCTGGACATGGGGTAATGTGATGTGATGTGATGAGATGTAATGTGCCGGTAGAGGGATAAAAAATAAGAAACAAGCGACTGCGAGCAGCGGAAGTAGGACTTGAATTTTAGAAGTTGCACTCGGGAAGAGGAAAATGGAATTAGAAACAGTTGTCCGACAGACTGCTACACGCTTGGGTTAGTCAAGGGTAAAGAGTTTGTGCGGATTGCCGGTGCAAGTAAAATCCCTCTGCTTCGGTGAGAATATTCGGAAGATTCCGAAATGTAAGACCGTAGGTGTAAGGAGGGTATTTCCTTATCAGTCAACGGTTAAAAAATTTTATCATTGTTTCTTTTGAGCGGCGCGGCAGGTGCGGCGCTGTCGAAACGAACGAACTACGAGCAAACAACGAGCTAACAACGAAGGACACGAGTACCCAGTAAATCGTGTGCCAGATAGTGAATTAGCTATCGCTGAACCATTTAGCGAGGAAAAACTCCCTCGTTTATTTTTTCTGTTTGAGATATCTTCGGACCAGTTCATCTGTATCGTTGTATTTACTCAACTTGTCTCACCGGCGCCGGTGCAGACATGTACAATAACCGCTGCACCGAGTGGTCTTTAAAAAAATTACCGGTTCAAGGTGATTATGTCAGCAATCTGAGATTGACAAGCGAACAACGAGCGGACGCCGAGCGAAGCATAGCCGTGAGTGAGTGGAACCTAACTAAGCCCCAACTTGGCCGATCACTCAACGCCCGTTTTCAAGAGGGCCCCGCCTTGAGGTTTTTTCGGTAAATTTCTCCCTCAAAAGATCATGCACTCGCACAAGATTTGTGTTTGTTTTTTGAAAGCAGGCTCGATAAAAAGAAAAAAGTCAGTTTTGGTAGCAGGACTTGAGAGATGATCTACAATGAATTTACCGATTGGTCGTGGTTTTCATTTGACTCGTTGTTATTCGATATTCTTACATGCTCATAAATCGTAGTTGTTAAAGAATTTTGCTTGATAGACATGAGCTCTTTCCAATAAAGCAAAAAGCTCGCTCACTTGACATGCGGAGCGATCAGCCCATCAACATCTCCTTCAACACCCCACTACTGTTGAATTCTTTTTCAAAAATACCTCCATCTTTGATCAACTGCCTCAACTCCGCCTCAACCTCTGCAGCGTCCAACTTATGAAGCCCGCCTTTTTCCTCCACATTTTTCTTCCATTGTTTCAAAATCCTCTTCAACAACTCATTTCCTGCTAAAACTTCAGAATCACTGAACTTGGCACGCTTACTGTCTTGAATCTCTCCCGTCGAATGGTTAATATCATCCAACTCACTAGCCTTACGCTTAGACATCTCAATAATTTTCTGTGGGAATTTCACAATCTCGGCAACGTGAACTCCAAACGACTGGTCAGAAATTCCCGGCTCGACTTTGTATAGCAATGTAATGCTGTTGTCCTCGTTCGCCTGCTCCACATGAGCCACAACATGCAAATTTTTCACGGTCGGAACCTGATCAGCCAATGCAGTCAGCTCGTAAAAATGCGTAGCAAACAGTGTAAAAGCCCGAGTCTTGGTTGCAATATGCTCGGAAATGGCCCATGCAAGCCCAAATCCATCATAAGTCGAAGTACCTCTACCCAATTCATCCACAATAATCAACGAGTTGGCCGTAGCAGTCTTGAGAATCGATGACATCTCCAACATCTCAGACATGAAAGTCGAAACCCCTTTCAATTGAGAATCAGATGCTCCAACTCTTGCTAGAACAGAGTCAAAGATGCAAATTTCTGATCCAGCTTCAACTGGAATAAAACAGCCAATCTGGTTCAACAACGCAATAGTACCAACAGTACGAATGTACGTCGATTTACCTCCCATATTTGGCCCGGTGATGATTGAAAACTCGGCTGAATCTTTGCAGAATTCAATATCGTTAGCGATAAAAGTCAAATTATCTTGTTGCTCCAAGCAAGGATGTCTTGCTTCAATCAACTTCACAGAACGCTCAAGAGAGTTCAACGCATAGATTCTTTCAGGTTTTGTGTAAGCAGTTGGAGCAAATGCAGATGTATGTGCCAATGAAACCATCACATCCAATTTGCTTAGATCAACAGAAAGCTTCACAAACATTGGAGAATAAGTCGAAGAAATCGCAACAATTTCCTTCACCACTTCACTCTGCGACCGTTCATACTCCTCCTGTAACGATTTGATATCGGAGCTCAGCCTGCTCAGCTCTGCAGTAGTAAAATACACACCGGCTTTGACAGTAGATAACTCCCTGTACTTCTTGTTTCCCCGAAGACAAGAACTATCGTTTCTTGTGAGTCTGAAACACCAACCGTGAACATGATGAACCTCCAACTTTAATTTTTTATCCAACTCCATCGAAAGATCGTCTCCCGCATCTTCATGAATCTGCTTCATTTCCTGTTTGATTCGTTCAATCTTTTCGCTAATTTCCATCAAACTCGAGTCAAACTCCGGGTTGATTGCCACCATCGATGATGATGACTGCGCAGATGTTGCATTTTCCAATGACTCAACATCGATGGTCGTCTCTATCATTTCTTGGAATTTGGTCAACGATGTCGCATAGCTCGTAATTGGTTCCACCCAGATTTCTGTGATTAGCTTCTTCACCAATTCTCCATCAGTGGTTTGAGGGATGTCGCCCAGCGACTCCTCCAAAAAGCCCAAAAGATCTGGCAAACGAATGCACAGCTGATACAGCCGAATAACATCGTCCAAACTCTTTGAACCTTTGGTAGAATTCAGTTTCTTAACGAGTCTCGAGATGTCTGGCACCTCGTTCAAGAACTGGGTCTGCAAGTTCGAGCGCAAATTCAAGTCCTCAATGAGATGACCCACAATCTGGTGTCTTTTGCTGATCTCATCAACGTCCACCAATGGCTGTTTGAGCCATTGGGAAAGTAAACGAGATCCACCAACAGTTTTGCAGTTGTTGAGCAGTCCAAACAACGACGAATTTTTGCTGAGCGAGTTGCCGTAATTCGGAGGTGGGAACAAGTTCAAAGCCTTCACTGCCGCGTAATCAAGCTTCATGAATTGCTCTAAATTGTGTTTATCTACTGTGTGCGAACCAAAATTCGAACTATCTGAAAGCAGAGACAGATACGACACAATCGCATTGCAACAGCCAAGAGCCGTCGTCATTGGCGAGAGTTCGTTAGTGGACAACAAAAGCTCATTCCCTGTAAGTCTCACCAAATCCTGTTCAATATTCTTGTCACTGAACTCACTGGCTTTGTACTCAGAAACGACGATATCACATCTGTCAATCAGTTGCTTCATTTTCTCAACATCAGTGTCTGGGTTCGCTGATTGAGGAACCAAACATTCCTTAATACCCAATTGAATCAAAAGTGATTCCAGATTTGAAAAAAGGTCATTGTCATTAAACTCACACAATCCAAGAAACTTGGTGTTTGGATCATAAAAACTCAGTCCTATCTTTTTACCTTCAGACGATGTGTTTATTAACTTGATTGCGGCGAGAATGGATACAGTGCTCAAATCTGACGTGTTGATAATCTCTTCAATCTCAGAAAGATTTCCTGGAGAAGCTGTTCTCATATCATCCCAATTCTTGGAGTAGATCTCCAACTTGTAACCTGATTCTAAAACCACAATTTTGAGTAGATTGGCGAAAACAGCAGGCGAAAGGGTCACATATTGTATCTGTTTCTTTTCTGCAGTGGTGGTCTTGATCACAGATTGCGTCTTGTAGATCAAATCAGCCACTAACTCGGCATCGCTGTCCAAAACGGTGTAATACTCTCCTTTATCTACCACACGCAAGGTTCTTGGGTTTTTTGGTGCAAGTCTCAAATATTTCTTGTAAAACGACGACTGGTCTCTGTCATCGCTAAACTTGAGGTCCGGTCTAATGCTCGACATGGCAAATGTTGTATGAGGAATGTTCAATAAGTCAAGAATGAACAAAGTACACGTTTTCTTCAGCTCCAGACATTTACAAAACGCGTAGCGTAATTGAAAAACAACAGGGGAGAGAGAGAGAAGAAAAGAGTATTAAAGAGAGAAAAAAATACGCGTCGAGTTGGTGTACGGATGTAAGTATAAGAGTTTTTGGTGATACATACACAGTGTTGACGCTCAAACCGTACCATAACCTCCTGAAGTGGAAGTTACAATTGGATTCGTCTCAGAATCGCTATCGGAAAGAGTTTCAGCGTCCGAATCGTCCATCTTGTACACAAAAAATTGGACAAAAATACAGAAATCAAGAGCAAGAGTACCCATAGAACCGGCGAGCCAGGATGAGTTCACAAGCAGATATTTTGGGCCTGTGCTGACACACAAAATAGAGACAACGTAGGTAATGTTACCCAAACAGGCAAACAAAAAGAACATGAACGAAATCCCCTCACAAGATTTTCTCTCATAGTTGAGCAAAATCTGGGGCACTCTAGACCCAAGATAAAGCACGGCACAGAGCCAGCCAAATGTTTGTGCAAGCGGATGAAAGACCATATCTGAGTCCTTTGGTGGTTCAGCATCCTTGTCGCGACTGTCACCGAAATACCATCCGCCAAAACCAGCTATCACCACCAAAAGAACCATCAACAGGTTGTAGAAAAGTTCTCTAGATTTTTCAGTTGTTTCAGAGCTCATGTTGACTCCATCAATGTCATTGAAACTGCCAGCCTCTTCGGTAATGTTCATTTCGTCTTCTTCGTTGCTCTCGTTGCTCACAACGGTCTCGAGCAAAGTTTCATGCTCACTTAGCGGATTAGCAGGCGAAAGATGGATAGGATCCACATGCTCTTTGGGTTTACCGTGTCCATACACGAGACATTGCCAAAGCAAAACCACATCTGCCAAAGTGTAGTAGATAGCAAGAACAATCATTGTTGGAAGAACCCCTTGAAGAATGGCACCGACAACGTTGAAGAGATCACCCAATAACCAGAGAACCACAAACATGAGCGATAGACCCTCAGCGCTGGATCTCATAAAGTTCTGGTATATTTGCGGGGCGAAAACAATGATCCAACAAGCAATCGATATCGAGCCAGTGATACCGCTGACTGCTTGTGCATCGATCACAAGCGGACTTGGAGGAGGTGCCATAGTGAGTGTTATATGAGATGGTGAGAATGGAGTGAAACAACGATCAATTATGAGATATCAAGAGACTTAGTGTAGTTGACTTTTCCACCAAAGATGCACAGTCTTTTCTCTATCAAAGACAAACAGATGTTCTAACTAAATTTTTGTATTTTCTTCGTGAACTATGGTAACCATACGGACATGTTTTAGCACTACTTGCCCAAATGAAGCAATTCACCCGGGGACAAGAGCCTCACCGACACTGAAAAATTTTACAAAAAAAAGTCAACTTTTCAAGGTCGATCGACGCATAAAAAATATTTTTCAGTATTATTTTATTTTTTTTTTCATCATATAGGCCTTGGTAAATTAATTGTGCAGGTTGATCAGGAAAAGAGAGTTAGATAACACCCTCAGTCATTGCCACACCGCACACATACATCTCATGAGCGAGGAAAAATTGACAAACTTTGTCGAGAAGGGGCAGG
Organism: Ogataea pini; assembly: GCA_003707665.2. NCBI lineage: Eukaryota > Fungi > Ascomycota > Pichiomycetes > Pichiales > Pichiaceae > Ogataea > Ogataea pini. The sequence continues at coordinate 137,843 of PPKL02000023.1, read as the reverse complement.
AAAATGAAAATCGAGACTCTGTGCAGCCAGAGATGACTAAAACCCAAAGGAAACCTGCACCACCAATCCCAGACGGAATGACGAAAAAAGAGTGGAAGAGACAGCAAAAGAGAAAACGATGGGAGGAAACTCGTGAAGAGTTCCGTGAGCAAAAGAGAATAAAGAGAATACAGAAAAGGGAAACCAGAAAGTTGAAATTACAAGAAGCCAAAGAGAAAGGAGAAGATGTTTCTCAATTATTCCCATCAAGAAGGCATCCAAAAGTGAAAGAACAGTTTCAATCAGGTGCACGGGTGATAATAGATTGTGATTTTGATGAATTGATGCTTGAAAAGGAGATTGTTTCTCTGACAAATCAAATAACTCGCTGTTATTCTGAGAATAGAAGAAACAAATACAAGATTGACTTAACGGTGACTTCGTTTGACAAGAGAATCAAAGAAAGATACGACGGAATCCTCACGCACCATAAAAACTGGGTTGAGGAGGATATAAAGTTTGTTAAAGGAGATTTGCAGTCTATTTTGCCTGAAGATTTATCTAACGTGGTGTATTTAACAGCTGATACAGACGAAAAAATCGAGGAATTGAAACCTGGTGAGACATACATTGTTGGAGGTATTGTGGACAAAGGTAGACACAAATTTTTGTGCAAAAAGAAAGCTGATGAGCTTGGTATTTCGACCAGAAGACTTCCTATTGACGAGTTTATCAAGTTGAGTAGTCGTAGAGTTTTGGCTACCTCCCATGTTGTTGAGCTGTTGATCAAGTGGTTTGAGTTTAGAGATTGGAAGCAGACGTTTGAATCGGTGATTCCAACTAGAAAGTTTGCTTCAGAGGAGAGTCCAACAGAGTCGGAAGCACCAACTGAAGTTTCAGAGACAGAGCAAATATTCGGCAAATGATCAGCGAATGACCAGCGAAGTGATTCATTTGCGAGCGATTGTGAGCCAAAAAACAAAATGACTTGAAATCGCTCACGAATCATTTTCAAGCACTTGGTATAACGTATTCCAATATGAATACTTGATGGAAGCGAGCGAAACGAGTCATTTAATCACAAGTGATGGACGGCTTCTGACTGACTTTCTCTACAAGTCCATCAATAGATGGTAGTTATACATTATTGAATGGTATATAATGCGAACAATGCAAATGGCTAGAAATCAAACTGGTTACCGTCAACGGAGCTACCTTGTCTGACTCTGACAGTGTAATCGATAGGGTAGTCGCTATCACCTTTGAGTCCTTGGCTATCACCAACAAACTCGATAACAGGTTCTTCACCTTCGAAAACAGTGATTTCAAGATCTGTTAAAGAAGAGGAACGAGAGGTTTGTTCGGACAAAGTTTCCTCATCTTCCTGCTGTTGCTGTTTTTGCATCCGATTACGTTTGATTTGGCTGTTGTTGTATGTGCCCAGCACAAAATAACAGAAGCTGAAAAAAACGACCCAGGTGTTTGGTTCCAAAAATCTTTGGGCAAAAACCATAAAGAGAGGACTTGAAACCCATGACGATTTGATGACTGAAAAGAGTGTGTTCTTCAAAGCAGCCTTGACATTCACAAACAGTTCTGCGAGTTCAGACTTCAATCCGTCGTAGTCCTTGGTTTTAATCATCTCAAGTAGAACCTTGAATTTGATGTTGTTGATCGTGGAAATGTATGCCACGGTAATAGCCGATATGATAGGTGTGATCGTGGCCATGGATGTGAGAATTTGAGCCAACTTTTTGGAAGGACCTAATGGGGTTTTGAAAACAGTGTTGAGCATTTTGTATGCAAAGTGTGCAAATGGAGCGTTGATTGCGAATCCGTAGAATGCCATTAGAGGCACCTTAGATGTGATTGTATGAGGAATCACGAAAACATGTTTCCCCAGTTTGACTGTCAGCTTTTTCGTGTCTCCTGCCACCCACGAAGCTATTTGCTCGTTAAGCGAATTCAGAACAGCCGCCGTTACAGCTTTAGTGAGCAAAGGATACTTCGTCAACGCCGAGAGATAAGTTTTGTTAAGACGAGTTGGAGAGAGTCTATGAGTTTCAGACATTTGGGTGTTTTGATGTTAGAGCTGTTTCAAAGATGAACCGAGTAGATCAAAAACAACTTGAATTACCATTAAATGTACACTGGAATCACCCCACCGACACCTCTATCGGCGAAGCAAGAATAAAGACCCATTATCGCATTTCCCAATGTAGCGCTCCGACCGTTGTGGTTTTTGCACGACTCAACCAAATTACGCATATCGCCGAGAGGAGCAATAATAAGTCGTGGAAATTGCACAATAGAGGTATAGTAATTGTTCTCAGCAGCAAATAATAGCAGCAAACAGCAAGGAACAGCAAGGGGTTTCGGAACATTCCGCGGAACGATTTAGTTCGGAGGAACCGAGAGAAGAGAACGGAGGTGGTATGACGTTTGGTAGTGCGCGGAGCAAGTGTGTTGGTGTCAGGTGTGATTTTTTCAGTTCCAACTTTTTTTTTGTTTCTGAATCTCACGATCGCTCGCCCAGACCATATTTCTGGGTCGATCGTCGCAACATTAAAAAAGCTTTTGTGTGTACGGATGTGCTTGAGAATTACCCTACCGGAGTGAAATTTTAGTGTAAAAAAAAAAAAAAAAAAAATTTTTTATTTGATTTCAAAATGTCCTGCAGTGAAAAATCGAATTTTCATACAGAAACAGCTTACCTTCTGGAGGTGTTTGACAGGTAATAAGGCTCTGCTAGCGAAGGTTAACACAGCTACAACAGTCAAATACATTTGATAATAGTATAATATGGCTTTCGGAGACAGAGGCGGAAGAGGCGGTTCAAGAGGTGGTAAGTTCATAGTTTATGGAGTGGCCTACATTTTACTGTTGGACTACTTTGGTGGAAATTCCATAGTTTTTTTTTTGTGCGCTGATACTAACAACAATGTTTCATAAGGCCGTGGAGGATTCGGTGGAAGAGGTGGCGCTAGAGGCGGTTCCAGAGGTGGTTTCGGCGGAAGAGGTGGTTCCAGAGGTGGTTTCGGTGGTAGAGGTGGTTCCAGAGGTGGTTTCGGTGATAGAGGTGGCGCCAGAGGAGGTGCTAGAGGAGGTGCTAGAGGCGGTTCCAGAGGTGGTAGAGGTGGTGCCAGAGGCGGTGCCAGGGGTGGTGCTAAGGTGGTAATTGAACCACACAGGCACGCTGGAGTTTACATTGCCAGAGGTAAGGAAGACCTTTTGGTTACTAAGAACATTGCCCCAGGTGAGACCGTCTACGGTGAGAAGAGAATCACTGTTGATGAGCCATCTAAGGAGGAAGATCAACCAGCTACCAAGGTTGAGTACAGAGTCTGGAATCCATTCAGATCCAAGTTGGCTGCCGGTATTATGGGTGGTTTGGACGAGTTGTTCATTGCTCCAGGTAAGAAGGTTCTTTACTTGGGTGCTGCTTCTGGTACTTCTGTTTCGCACGTTTCTGATGTTGTTGGACCAGAAGGTGTGGTTTACGCTGTTGAATTCTCTCACAGACCAGGTAGAGAGTTGATTGGTATGGCTAAGAAGAGACCAAATGTTATTCCTATAATTGAAGATGCAAGACACCCACAAAAATACAGAATGCTCATTGGAATGGTGGATGCTGTTTTCGCCGATGTTGCGCAACCTGATCAAGCTAGAATTATCGCCCTCAATTCGCATCTGTTCTTGAAGGACAAGGGAGGTGTTGTCATTTCTATCAAGGCCAACTGTATTGACTCTACTGTGGATGCTGAAACTGTTTTCGCTAGAGAAGTTCAAAAGTTGAGAGAGGAGAAAATAAAACCACTTGAACAATTGACCTTGGAGCCATATGAGAGAGATCACTGTATTGTTGTCGGTAGATACATGAGAAGTGGTTTGTAATGTGTTGAACAAAGTTGCGTTGATTTGAAAAGGAGTTTTTAATTCGATCAATCACCAAGTTATCCCACGCGATTTGAGCTCCCGCATAGGCTGTTTTTTAGACATTTCCTGTTTTCATTGGTTCTATTTTGTTGTACTTTTTTGTTCTTCTTTTTTCTGATATTTTAGGCCTCATCGATTGGCTCGATTGACACTTGTGACCGCTAACATCTTTGTGGGTGATCGATGGGTAGACCCGCCAATAAAGGTCAACATGAACATCGTACTAAGCAGCGAGTAGATGACTTGAGGATGGCGTGCGAAGCGAGTCATTCTGAGAGTCGTATGTAGTAATACGGTATGAGCTACATTCCTGAGTAAATACAAACAAAGCAAGACTAGCCAGTCATGTAGTGAGAGATGATGATACACCTCCATGTAAGAAAAAAGCAGTCTTGCTAATCGTGGCTGGGTTTGCACTGCCACTTCTGTGGCGAGTTTTCCAAATTAAAAAACAAACTCAAACAAATTACTAAACTGATTTCAGGTTTATTATTGACTGCAAATACGTACCAACTTATACCCATTTCCGTTTGATTTATACACCTTTGCCGCTGCCCTTTACACAGTCATTTGTCATAAGACCACGTTACCTCAAACAAAACCTCGGCACTATCAACTTTGCATGTGGTGATCATTTTTACCCTCCTCTCTAATATCCATTTTTATTGTCACTTGTTTGTTCCGGCTGTTATATACCCCTCACAACACGGCCACACTCATCATGAGCACAGAAAACAGCAACCGACAATCAGTCATTGAGCTTGATTCAGATTCAGACGGCGACGACATTCAAATCACCGGAACTTCTCCAGCCCCGCAAATTCATAGACATGATCTACATTTCGTCAACAACAATCGTTCCCCGCATCGACGTCAACGACAGTTTCGAGCTCCAGAAAGATCAAATCCTTCATCTGAAGAGCCTATTGTTATCACCTCCGACGTTGAAGATGCCCATTCCGACGAAGAAGTCCAAATAACAGGGGAACAGAGACTTCGGCCCAGTCAGCGCAGGCTGTTTGCCGGGGCTCCTCCCAGCGGATTCATGCTTTATTCTCCCAGTGGTCCAGTTTATCAGACAGACGAGCAAGTTCGTGTTTTCGGAGTCAGAAGGGGAAACGCTGGTCCCCGAATGAGACGACGGTTAAATCCATATGGAAGGAGACTGAGGTCTCAACAGAATGATTACACTCATAATTTTGATGATAATGCCGATGGAGGAAGAGATTTGATGGAAGACGTTTTGAGGAGTCATTTCATCACAAATATTATAGGTGGAAGTCGATCTTCTGAGGCTGATAATGCTTTGGCAACTCGATTTCTCCGTGGATTGAGAGCCCGAGTCACTACATTCCGGGGCCCTAACGGAGTCAATCTGGTGTCTTTGCCCCCCATGGATGCCCCACAACGGGGAGCTGACGAACGAGACGAGATCCCACGAAGCATAATGGACGAGATTAGGAGACGAGAGCAGGCTGAGGAGGATCGCAGGATTCAACTGAGAGACAACTTTGCCAATAAGATGAAAGTGAGTTCGGAATTGAAGGCCCAAATACCTGAAGAACAAAAGACCTTCTTTTCTAATGGATTTTCTTCAAAATGTTCATCCGTTTGTGTCCTCTGTGGAGTTGTTTTAGCTGAAGGGATAACTGATGATTTCAAAACTTCAGAAGACATGGAACTGAAAAAAAAGCTTGTTCTAGTGGAGAAGTTCAAGTCTCCTTGGCAATACAGCAAAAACATCACAGTGGCAGACAAAGATCTGTCGAAAAAAGTGTTTTTTGGTAGGTGTGGACATGTTTACTGTGGTCGATGCGTTAACAACATCAGCAGAAATTCAAAACTTAGGAGTAAGACGAAGAAGAAGAAAGGTTCAATGGATAGTGTTTCGATTGAAAGTTTGGATTTGGATGATCCCGAGTTTTCAGCTCCAAATAGGTGTGTTGCTGATGATTGTAACAAATTGGTTACGGGAAGGTATTTTTTTAGGGAGTTATTTGTTTGAAATGGTTAGCGAACGACGAATGAACTGAGTCGATTCAGTCGACACTCGCTTTCACCGTTGCTCATGATTCATTCATGATTGTACTCGCTTGTCGCATTAATTTATTATACCACAACGCTATGAAATTTTGAAACTAGTGAAGGATGACTGTGCGCCTTGGTTAGTATCCTCATCTTCTGAGAAAACGCTCAAATCATTTTGAGTGCAAAAGTCACACCGATTGACGTAATATCCCAGATCAACGTCAAATTCGTCACTTTCGACTCTTTCCAGGTACCCTTCTATCGCCTTTGGATATATTGGGAGCTTAGAATTGATGCCGGGTTGTTTGAGACTCGGATGGTTAGGACTAAGTGGTAATTTCGATATTTCGTATGAAAGACCTGGAACGAATGTTAGTTTGATCGAGTCAAGAAGATAAAATCTCCTATTCTTGTAGTTAAGAGCTTTTATCTCGAGTTCGTGCTGCATTTTTCTGATGGAGATTGCCTCTTCATCTGGTTGATAAGTGATGATTTTTCCTTTCTTCAACTTGATCATTTTCTTATGATTCTTCGAAAGTCCAGAGAGATCATAAGAAATAAGAATCACAGACGAAATGTTCTTTTCGTTGTTGTATATGACAAATTGTAATTTTCCTTTGATGGGTATTTGGTATCCTGGAAATTTTCTTTTGGGAGTTTTCCTTTTGGACTTCAACTCGTTCTCCATGTAGTGCTGATTTAGGTCAATTTCGGCAAAGTACGGCGAAGACTCTTCCGAAGTACCCATCAGGGGTTCAAGATACGTCGCATTGAAAGGCAGTACAAGACGTTTGTATAAAACAGAGTTCACTGAACTCACGGATAATTTGACTGTGAATGGGATCTCTTTAGAGGTTTGATTGGAATTTGCTAGTAGTTCAGAGTATAGAAATGAGGAGGAGGATCGTCTTCTCGAGCGAGATCGGGTGTAAACTCTGCCACTCCAATCACCAAGACGTTGAGAACAGAAGAAGCATTTTGTGGTGGGAATGTTGGTAGGAACAGTTGTATGGGACTTAGTATGGATTAAATCATCGAGTGTGAACGTCTGAGAGAGAGAGGATTTTCTTCTGGTTCTGATTTTCGGGGGTGAATTCGCCATCACATTGAGAATTGGCAACTTTTCTTCTGTCAATTCTTTAAACGTCATGTTCCGTTGGCCAATGTGCTAATGATAAGTATGTCCAAGGTCGATTTTGGATTAACGGCAATTTGAGTCACTAGATTGATTTTCATTGGACTTTGATAACCAGCCACAATTTAGATCAGAAACTAGCCACACCTTGATAAGCCACGCAAGTAATATTATTTTTAGTCTAATTCAAAACTCTTGAAACAAAAGAGTATCAGTTTCTGTTGACACCGACAATCAATATAAAGTTACTCAGACATCCACAATGGCAAAAGTTGGCAAGTATCTGGTAAGTCGGCGATTAGGAATTTTGTCAAGTCAGAATTGATCTAACACACCACAGCTCCTTGCATTCGTCGCAGGAACGATTATAGCAGGATGTATGAACTCGATCATGACAAAATACCAGGACATGCAGTGTGTTAGACATTGTAACAAGCCTGGAAAAGAGGAGTATTTTGAAGAGCCCGTATTGCAAACATTGCAAATGTTTGTCGGAGAGTCGTTATGTTGGATTCCAGTTTTCATTGGTTATCTTTCTCGTTCAGGTAGGGGTGTGAGTGCTCGTTTGGAGTCACAACCCTTGCTGAATGCCGGTCTTCCACAGAGGAAAAAACTCACTACAATCAAAGACTCGCTTATTCTGGCGATTCCATCAACTTGTGACTTGCTTGCTACAACACTATTGAATGTGGGTCTTTTGTACACGCCTGTTTCGATCTACCAAATGACTAGAGGAGCAATCATTCTGTTTGTTGGATTGTTCTCTGTTGCATTTCTCAAGAGGAGAATCTCAAGAATTGAATGGTTGAGTCTGTTCATTGTTGTTTTCGGAATCTTTGTGGTTGGATTGAGTGGTTCCTCCGGTAAAGGTGGAGACTCCACCGACGAAATCTCCACGGGTGACATTGTCTTTGGAATGTTCATTATTATCGTTGGAATCATGTTTTCTGCCACTCAATTCGTGGTGGAAGAGTACATTTTGGAAAGAATGGAGGTCAAACCGCTCGATTTGGTTGGATTTGAAGGTTTTTACGGTGCCTCTTCGATCTTCCTGTTCATGATTATTGCTTACATTGCTGTTGGATCAAAAGCACAGGGAAAGGAGGGTAATTTCGACATGATTTACTCATTCGAACTCATGTTCACACACTCTACTGTGTTGATCAGTTCCATATTTATTATGATTTCCATCTCTGCCTTTAATTTCTTTGGTATTTCTCTCACAGAACAGCTAAGTGCAACAGCTCGTTCCACTATTGACACTTCAAGAACATGTCTTGTTTGGCTTGTTTCCCTCATTATTGGCTGGGAATCTTTCAAATTCCTGCAACTTGTTGGCTTTGTCATGTTGGCATATGGAACTCTCATCTTCAACGGTGTTGTTAGTTTGGATGAGTGTAGGTTTTTGCCTGGGTGGTTCAAAGAGGACCTCAAGACGAGAGATGAACTTGTGATCAATGTTATTGATGATATCGATGAGCCAATTGAGAGATTTTGAAGAGCCAATGATGGGTAATGCTACTCGCGAGTCTTTTGGGGGGGGGTTCATTTGACAATACGTTTGTAGAGAGAATCAGTAATTATCAACTCATGAAATGTGTATCAATATTCTAGCATAAGCAAGTTATTTTTAATATCGATTGATTTTAATAGCAATTAATTTTTAATCATGGATTTGGAATTAGAAGACATGAAAGCCATCAAGTCAATACAATCAAAAAGTCAACCTTATCGTGAAGGTTATTGCTCACGTGACAGTGTGGCCTGTTTATTCCCTTCAACACTTTCGTCTTGCTACCAACCATTATACAGCACCCCCTAAATTGAGTATCGCACGAACTTGATTTATGGGGCTTATTTTCAAAGATTATGATGCGACAAAACTAAACTTGAAAAGCTATTAAAACGCTTTAAAAGTCCAGTTATCACGTCCCGCTCCCCTCAATTGATACATTTCTCCAATTACTTACCATGGACGGAACTCAAGAAAGACTTTTCAGATTCCCACTGATTAAATTCCCAAACTCTCAGGCTCTCAGAAATGTTGCCATCTACGTAGCCGGTGCCCTGTACGCTATAGGATTCTGGTCAATGGTGGACGCATCAATATACTCCAAAACAGTCAATGCTTCCTTGGTACACGTGACAATTGTTGACTGGATCCCAATCATTTGCTCGACGCTCGGAATGATAATTGTGAATATGATCGATAAGCAACAACTATTGTCCTCAGAAAGCTTTGGTAACGGTTCACTTCAGTGGCAGGCAAGATTGGTTCTGTTTATTGGCTTTTCGCTGCTTGCAATTGGGGTTTCTGGATCCTTTTTGGTTCTGATTTTAAAATTCCTCATCAAAGGCTACAACACGATGCCAACTCTTGGTATGGGACTTGAAAATATTGTGGCTAATTTCAGTATTATGCTCAGTTGTATTGTGCTATGGATCGTCCAAAACATAGAAGACGACTACAACTATTCTTTGGCATTGTAATGATGATTTTTGGATATCGGGATAAGTGCTAAGGATTGAAGCTAAGTTTATAATTAATGACACTAAATAGGAATAGGCCCGTTTGAATCCAATAAAGTAAAGAGCACTCATTATTCAAGCAAATGACATTAGTATGAACTAGAGCAAGTCTAGATTTTCAAAAACAAAATTTTGAGAGAAATAGAAAAAGGAAAAAGGTTGGAAAACCAGTTGGTCACAGCAAATCGTCTCTCTAATTATATGCGTGGTGTATGAGAGACAAAGACCAAAAAAGGCTGGCCGGTCAAATTCGTAGAAAATGTGTGTCGTGTGTTCATTCAGCCAATAATATTTCACGTGCCTCCTCTCCGAGTACTTTGAGTTCGTATTCACTGAAATTGAACAGAATGTTGTGAACAAGCAGTTCCGTGTTGGTTGTTCTAGATATCACTTTGAACTCAGGGTCCCTAAGAGGAGTGTAAAAGTCATGAATCATAATCTCACGTGGTTTCAGTCTGTCCTGTGGTCTGTAAGCTAAAATCTTCATGAGCAAATCAATTGCTAGTGGTGAAGCTTGTGAAAACACCTTTTCGAATCTTGTTGAGATTTTAGAGGTGTAAAGTCTGTGAGAATATACTGGGCCATTATAAGCGGGATTGGACTCGTAGATGAATTTTTTATCAGGTGGTCCCAAGAGTTTGGATATTTCTCTCAATTGAAGCATTGGATCTTGACCTTGGAAAACTGGTTTACCCATAAACATTTCTGCCAGAACACAACCCAATCCCCATATGTCGATTTGCGTAGTGTAGAGAGAACAGCCAATGATGAGTTCTGGAGCTCTGTAGTATCTGGAACAAATGTATGAAACAGACGGTTGATTGTATTCAAGTTTTTTGGCCGATCCAAAATCGCAAATCTTCAAAACAAGAGTATCCGGGTTGATCAGAATGTTAGAAGGCTTGATATCTCTATGACAAATACCAAAGCTATGCAAATAGTTCATTCCGCGGGCAATTTGGAATGAATAGACCTGGATGTGAGACTCATGCAGGATCAAATGTGAGTTATGATATCTCTTGATTTCCGTTTGAAGCGTACAAGGGAAGGCTTCCATAACGAGATGTTGGTACAATTTCCCTTTATCTTCTGCGTTTGGATAATTGAAGAAATACTTCAAAGAAACGACATTTGGGTGTGATGTTTGCCTCAATATTTCGAGCTCTCTGCTCTTGTATTCAGTTTGAGCGGGAACCTTCTTGATGGCAAACGGCCCAAGCCATTGATCTTCAGATGCTGTGGCGTTTCTCAAATGTGCTTGTGTAACAGTTCCAAACGCGCCTTCACCTATTTTAGCAATATCTTTGATCCACATTGGTTTTGTGATGCTGTTCTGGTTATTAGTAACCTCTTCCACCAAGAATTCGACTGCCATGACGGGTTGAGGACTTCTGAGTGTTCAACCTGTTCGACGTATTAAACTTCTTGTATCCCCAATGCCCTTGCGATAAGCTTTTGTTTGCTGTCTATTTGCTGTCTTTGATTGTTCAATTTCGACACTCACACAGCCTCGAACTGTCTCCTCTAACGCTACCGAAGGATGATTTTGGTTGTTTTAGCTCAAAACAATGAACCTTTCTTGACTTCAAAAGTTCAAACAAGTAATTTAATATGTTTTCCTCTTGCCTTTCTTTTAAAAAAAACTAGATACAAAACGAAGTGGCTTTTGCCCCAATTCACCGCGTGTCAAAATCAATGAAAATGCGGCGGTGCGAGGCGGTGCGACAGCTCCGAGCCAACGAAGAGCCAACGATGAGCAATCAACGGGCAATTGATGAACAAAGGATACATAAATGAGTCCGGAGTGAGTTGTAAATAAGCACCACCGTGCTTCGATTACCAGCTGGTACTCTCGCTTCCATGCCCACCGCATCTCAATGGTCCCACTCCTTCCTCCCTTTGACAAAATCTCCGGAGAGACCGCAACACATCCGTGCACCATCAAATTCAACTCATGTAAAGATGTTTTTCACTTCCGTCGAACCAACTGCAAGTACACATCCAATCTTGAAAATTTTCCAGCATACAAGCTACAAACGGCTATTTGATTTGTGTTATCGGTCTGTGAATTCTCTTTCAGTCAGATTTGTTGTGAGTGCAAGACACACATAACACGAATAGTTACGGGAGTATGATTTCCATGAGATTTTTGCGCCCTACAATGGGCCTACGGAGCGCCTTCTGGGGTCCAAAAGGTGAGTAACAGCACGGTCAAGTTCATCCGATAATAGTACTAACATCAATTCTCAGCATTCTCTTCATGTTCTGTGCGCCCAAATGAAGCTCCATCCACAATCTCCTCATTGTTGACCAAAGAAACGCCCTCGCAAACACAACAAGCAAAGAAACAAATTAAAAAGATCGTTAACAACAAGGTTCTCAAACATGTGTTACACTGCAACTTTAAAAAAAACAATACTTTCTTCACTTTGACTAAGGTTGAATACGATATGAATCACGAAGCCAGCAACCCACAGTTGTCCTACAATGACAAAGTGCTGTACTATATCACATTGCCAGAAAAGGTTATGCTCTCACAATCTACTGGTGCTGTTGGTTTCAGAAAGGCACAAAGGGGTGAATATGAAGCCTCGTACCAGTTGACTACTCATGTTTTCAAGAGCATCAGAGAAAGAAACCTTTTCGGGAATGACGGCAACCTTGAAATCGTTGTTAAGGAGTTTGGTAAAGGTAGAAAAGCGTTTTTCGATGCCTTGAAAGGTAAAGAGGGAATTGGTATTAGAGAGTACGTTTCCAAGTTGACCGATTTGACGCCTATCAAGTTTGGTGGTGTGAGATCACCTGCCAGAAGAAGAATCTAGGATTGCATATATCTTTATACCTTGTACATACGAGAACCGCTATATTCGCACAATACAATTCGAATGTATCAAAACGGAGTGGACCTAACTGTGTAGTAAGTTGTAGTGCACACGCATGTGGAGGTATCTAGAATCCTACAGGGTGCTCATGAATTTGATTTAATCTCAAAAGTCTCAGTTAGTCACGTGATGCAAGAGCGGTCACAGGGTTAAACACCTAACACCAGAAAACAATTATCGTTGACTGCGAAAAATATTCCCAGGTATCTCGTCCGCATGGGAGGCTACCCGCGAATCGAGGAATTCTCACCGGGGAATCAAACGTCTACCGGGCAAATTCTTTCTTGCACGGCCAGAAAACCACCCTGGAGGAAGATTACCGTGGGGACCATTACGTGCGAGTGGAAAATTTTGAAAATTTTACACTTTAAACCTACTTTTAATATATCGATACCTGAAGTTTGAAAGACTCTTGTGAAGCTTTACATTCAACCAGTTACTCATATAATCAACAAAGATGGCTCCAAGTAAGTAACTAGTGAATTCGAAAGCATAGGGAGATTACTCGGTATCAACGTACAAGAGATGAAACAACAGGTTCAAATGACTGGAATTTGATGAGACAACAGCCAAACACACTTAGAATATTGACAACAGTGTCGTCATAGAAAGGTTCAAAAGGAAAGCGCTCTTGTTAATACAGTCTGAGCTCAACTTCCAACCAGTGATATCAACCAACACCGTATGATTGTTCTTTTCACTGGCCCCTTTTATCATGATATGACCTTTTCAAAAGTTTTTTGAACGACATGTCAACCATCACCACCACCATTACTACCAGTACCGCAATCCGTATCTCTCCGTACTTATCTTCGTCAACCAACTAACGTACTAACTTTCTCATTTTTCTAGCCGTTAAAGCTCAAGCCGCAAAGAAAGCTGCTTTGAAGGGTACCAACTCTTCCAAGACCCAAAAGGTGAGAACCTCTACCACCTTCAGACTTCCAAAGACCTTGAAGCTTGCTAGATCTCCAAAGTACACCAAGTCTGTTCCACACTACCCAAGATTTGACGCTTACAAGATCGTCCAACAGCCAATCAACTCTGAGACCGCTATGAAGAAGGTTGAAGACGGTAACACCCTCGTTTTCCAAGTTGACTTGAAGGCCAACAAGTACCAAATCAAGCAAGCTGTTAAGGAGCTCTACGAAGTCGAGGTTGCCAAGGTTAACACTTTGATCAGACCAAACGGAACCAAGAAGGCTTACGTTAGATTGACTGGTGATTACGATGCTCTTGATATTGCTAACAAGATCGGTTACATTTAATTTGTATGAAATAGGTTGCGTTTACTAAAATTACTTGTTAATTTATCAAAAGATAACTTGAAACTAATTACCATATTCATTGAGCATACGTTGTAGAACAATAGCGTCATCAGATATTGTAATTGTGATTCGGAATATAATCAATATAAATAAAGTTGGTTCAAGAAGTTGCGAAAGTGACACCTTTGGCAATGTTGCCAGCAAGAGTTTTGGTAGCAATGGCAATCAACTCCTTCTCCTTGTCGTTGACCCTGTCCAAAATGTCAGCCTTGATCTCTTTGATTCCATCTTTACCCAACAAAACAGGGAGAGCATAGTAGACTGGTGGCTCTCCATCGCTGTACTTCTTAAGTATCTCCTTAGCTTTTGAACCACCAGGAATGGAGTCATCGAGATACACATAAGATGATTCAATGATACCTTCATCGTTGGTACCAGCAGCCAAAGCAGCGTGCAAGAACTTGTAACCTGCATAGGCCATAGAAAGAGTGGCGGATCCAGCACCATCTTTAGCCTTGACAACCTCATCACCTCCAAATTGAACTCTGTTGACCAAATTGTCAATCACCTCACTGTCCAGAAGTGTGTAGATGTGCGGAGCACACACAGAGTAAAGAGGAACAATAGTTTCACCCGAATGACCTCCAACAACTCTCACGTTGTATGCGCTTGGAGCCTGATCTGGTTCCGTAGGAGCCACTTCAGAGATGAATGTGTTAGCTCTGACCGAGTCCAAAGTTGTGACACCAAACAATTTGCGAGGGTTGAAAGTACCCTTCTTCTTGAAAACTTCAGCGAAAACAGGAACAGTAGAGTTAACAGGGTTGGAAATCACGAGAACCGAGGCATTAGGAGCGTTTTCTGCAATTCCGGTTGCCAAATCAGAACAGATACCAGCATTGATTCTAAAAAGATCATCTCTTGTCATTCCTGGCTTTCTTGGAACACCAGCTGGTATTATGACGAAATCGGTACCTTTCAAAGCATCGGCTAGTCCCGTATTGTTATTGTCCGACTTGAGATGATAGGAGATCTTTGTATCTGTGTCAATGTGAGAGAGATCAGTACCCACACCAGGAACGTTAACCACATCAAACAGTGCCAAATCCGAGATGTATGGATTTAGTTTCAACATGAGCGACAATGGCTGACCAATCCCGCCAGCAGCTCCCAAAACTGTAACTTTAACCATAATTTCACTATAAGTTTTGCCTTTCAATTGATAAACCAGCCTTCAATTTAAAACTGTGTATTTCAAATTGGACAACTTCACAAATTAACTGATAAATAATGGACTTACCCCTCTCTATTTATATTCTTCACACACGATCTGTATACCCCAATATTTCCCGTATTTGCGTTTCAATTCTATTCTGTTTACCACACTTGTTTCGCTACTGTGCAGTCTATTGAATGACCAATTTGGTTCAGGAGAGCCGCACGGCTACACCCCCTGTTTGCCAGGGGGCCCGCCCCGTGCGAAGGGAAAAATTTATCCTTCACCCCGCGAAGCCACCGCGGGGAGATTAAAGTTGGAGGTAAAAACAAGAAAAAAAATCTCTCGGAGCATGGGGTGCGACCAGGGCCGTCAGAGAGGGGAAGCCCGGGAAGGGCGGGGCGACACAGAGGAATTTCCCCAGACGCGTCTAAAGTATACTTATGGGGAGCCTGGTATGTAGTCTACAGTAAATTAATTCTCCACCTTCTGCAAATGGAAGTCATTGCATGTCTCCTCTTTAGCGGGGCAGCCGTTAGCTCATTAAATGCTTCAGTGAATTTGACTATCCATGAGGCCTTGAAGCTAGTCTGACCCGGACCTCATGACGTCTCGGACAAGCTGGACCGAACAAGTTTGCTAAAGCATGCGTCTGTGAAGCATTGTTTTCTACTCCGGGACCTGCACAGCCAGAGGAAAAAAACTGCTCAGGCATCAAAAAAATCTCAGCAAACTCCGATACCAGAACAAGTCCTAACATGCTCCGGGGTAAGGGGCGGTGTGATATCTACATCTATAGGGAGTTTGTGTTTTTACATACCAATTGATATTATTTGTACTGTCGAGAGTATCAGCCAAATCTAGGGATACCCATTACTTTCATGGCATATAGGCAGTGGGCTGTCACTGATGAACAATGCCTTAGTTTTAATTTTTTATCATTCTTTTTTTTTTTTGTTCTACCTTGGCACCGCCTGAGACGGCGACCTTTCGGGGATCATCTCACAAAGCCTAGTGAAATTCGAACAAACGGATCTCGGACATGTATCGGAGATCTGTGGATAGATGGACGCTCGGGACATTGTTCTGAGACTCCCGGGAACCTAGTTAAAAGTGTTTTCGAAGATAGTTGAGTCCCGGACGATAGGATTCGGGGTGACCAGCGACGACCAGGGGTGACCGGGATAACAATAGAGAACGAAGACGCATAAGGCAAACAAAGAAAATCAAGAGAAAAAAAATCAAAAAAAATCAAAAAAAAAAAAAAAATCATAAAAAAATCAAAAAAAATTGGGAGCACTTGAAGACGTCGATCGACGCGTCACATGAACGTCAACTTTTGGTAGTGTTATCTCCAAATCCCAGACATCAAATTTTGGTCATTTTAGTTTTATTCAAAAAAGTTGGCAACGTCTAAAAAGCAGTCCATCATTGCACCAACGCGTTCATTAATATTATTGCTCGACACAATTCCAACAATGTCATCAGCTTTAGAAAAATCATTGGACGAAATCATCAATGACTCTCCGGCCGGGAGTGGACCAGTATGTTTGAAGTAATAACAGGTCCGTTGATATAAGATAACTAACAAATAGCCATCACGGCATGTTCACAGAGAAATAGACCTTCGAGGGGACCAAGAGGACAAAGAGGACCAAGGGGGCCAAAGGGAAGAGGCAGGGGTATTGAAAAATCGCATCAGTCAAGAAGAAATCCCTATTCTGGCCCAAGTAGCGCTGCTTTCTTACCGAGAAACAAGGAGGCTGAAGAATTAAGTGGTGGTAAAGCATATT
This sequence comes from Ogataea pini, assembly GCA_003707665.2. Lineage (NCBI taxonomy): Eukaryota > Fungi > Ascomycota > Pichiomycetes > Pichiales > Pichiaceae > Ogataea > Ogataea pini. The sequence continues at coordinate 121,077 of PPKL02000023.1, read as the reverse complement.
TGAGAATCTCAAATTTACATCCAGAGTTGACTGAAAGAGATTTGTCAGAGCTTTTTTCAACAATTGGGGAACTTCGCTTCACAAAGATCAAGTTCAATACACACGGAGAATCTACGGGAACAGCGTTTGTTGGTTTCGAAAATCCTTCCAATTGTCAGATCGCTATAGACAGATTTGACGGTAGAAGAGCTGCTGGACAGATCATCAGTGTTGAAAATGCTATTCCTTTGTCACAAAGAATAAGTATCGCAGCCAGACCAGTTGGTGTACCAGCCAGAAAGAGAAAAGAGAAGTCGGCACCTGCTGCCAGAAGACCAAAGAAATCTGTTGAAGAGCTTGACGCAGAACTGAACAGCTACATGGGTGGAGCAGAAGAGACACAGCCGCAAAACGAGGCGGTGAACGAACCAAGTATCGAGCAGCCACCACAGGAGCAACAACAACCACAAGAACACCAAGGAGACGCAAACCCTCCATTTGCTGCTGCTGGTGAAGGTATGGCGATCGATTGAGGTCTGACTGGAAAAATAAATGTGTGTAATTTTAATAGTTTAGATCTTTTCTCGTGAGCCACACAGTAGAATAAGTCGTGTGATCATGATTAGAAATTACAACTACTAGTGAACCAAAGTTGGTCCACTCATGATTTGCTGAATGAGTCGCAAATGATTCGATTCGCTCATCATTCGCTCGTCACTCCTAATAAATAACTAATCACTCATTGCACATTGTACAAAAGATTTTTTGATACTGTCAAACCTAAGTAACGCTTAGTGACCACCAGCACCCAATTCAACGGCTGGTGGACAGCCGAGAGCACCCTTGATGGAACCGTACAAAGCGAATTGCAAAGAGGTCAAGGTACCAACCATGATCAATCTGGTTGGGAGACCAGCGAAAGAACCTCTAACACCCAATTCCTTGGCCAATTGACCCAAGAGACCGATGGTAGATTGACCTGGAGCCTTCTTGGTCTTGTTAACCTTGGACAACAAAGTGTCAGCTGGTTGAGAAACAATAGCAGCCATACAACCAGCAATAACACCAGCACCGAGGTTAATACCAGTAGTAGCGACAGAAGAAAGTTGGTCCTTTGGAGTTGGAACAAAAGAGTAGATAGCTTGGGAAGCTCTCTCGTAAGTCAAGAACTTAGCAATGTTGTATGGAATTTGCTTGAAGAGAATTGGGGTGAAACCGTTGTAGAAAGAACCAACACCCTCTTCCTTGAGGATTCTAGAGAAACCACCAATCAAACCGTTAGCGAAAGTTGGTTGGGAAACCAATCTAATTCTAGTAGCTTCCAATGGACACAAAGCAATGTCGGCAAAGAATTCAGCAATAGCAGCAGAACCGATGTAAACAGCGTCCTTGTATTGAACAGCAGTAGAGTAACCAAGTAGGTCAATGAAGGTCTTCTTGAAGAGTTCGTAACCACCAAACTTGAAAGCACCTTGCATAGAGTAACCCAAGACGGTTGGACCAAGACCGGTCAAAAGAGCACCGGTACCTTCGGCACCGACGATCTTTTTCAAAGAACCGAAGAGACCAGTGTTGTAAACAGTTGGCTCAAGTTGGATTCTGGTCTTGATCACATCGATCGGAGTCATGGCACCGTGGGTGACACCACAGCCAATAGCACCGGCCAAAGCGAACTTGGCGTAGTCTGAAACAGAGTAGTTAGGAGTAGAAACAGAAGCCATTATGAGGAATCTTGTCTAGAATATTATTAATGATTAGATTTATAATCAGCTAGAGAAAGAAGAAAACAATTTTCAAGGAAGTATACTACCTTAAAAAAAAAACACCTCAACAGCCACCTAATTTTACAATTTTCAAACTTTTCGGGTCAATGTGCCTCATATTTTTCACTCAAATTCTTTATTTCCGTAGAAATACGGCATACAAAGAAATAAATTCACCGTGCGCGAATTTACACTTGATTTGATTTGTCGTTGCGGACGCAAAAACAAATCTTGCAGGCCTGATGGAAGCATCCGTCCGAATTGGTCCTACGAAATTGGTTAGGTAAGTGGTGAGCATAAAAAAGTTGATGAGTAGATTTGATAACGAGAATTAACAGCAGATTCGATGACAAAATCGATAGTAGATCTGGTTTAGCTTGACACTTGACACCTCCTACACTCTATCAACACTTTCCATCAAACATCAGCCTCACTACACCATACTTTGTTCGATCTTATTATCAGTGCTGAGTGGATCTGTAACAGCATCTGGCAGTTATGTAATTCGTTATGTAAGCGGAGCACTATGCACCCCAGATTATTCAAGATTCTGCAATTGCAATTCTCTCCGGGCTTTCAACAGCTGCTTCGCTTGACGTTTCCGGAGTCGTCGTAGGCAACTTCAACCGATTGAATCGTTCCAAAAGTTGATCGTCATTTACAACCGTCTCACCCTCGGCAACTTCACTGTCTTCCTTCTCCTCCCTCTCCAGTCTCTCCAGCCTCTCCAACTCCTGCTCAATTTCATCATCACCTTCATCCTTCTCCCTCATCAACACTATCTGCTCTCCTAACTCCTCAGTCTTCTCCCATTCTCCTCTCATTTCATCCACAACACCCTCGATATCTCCAACCTGCTCATTCAGTCGACGTAAAATCTGCGAATTAGACTCCAACGTCTTGATAGTCATCACATTACTGCTACTTTCCTCAATCTTCCACAACAGTAATGACAAATTCTCCAAATTTCTTTCTGATTTCTTCAATTTCTCGTTCATCAGTCGTTGTAATCTAAGCTCAGACTTGGCGCGCTCAGTCTGATTCTTCCCAATCAGCTCTCTGGTCTTAACTTTAGATGTCTCAATTTTTTCGCTTGTTTGCTCGTTATACTTGGAAATTCTGTAGATTGAATATTTGAGTTCAGCAATCGATCGAAGCTGTTCAGCGCTCAGCTGTATATTCGCTGCATTTTCAGCAATGACGCCTCCTGGAAGTAGCTGAAATTCGTTCAAGTCTCGTGACAGGTACGTCAAACAGCAATCCAAGTCAAATTTCGAGATCTTCAGATTCTCATCCAAAATTTCACCAAGATGACTTGTCAGAATAGGTGTAGTATTATCCTTTTTGAGAACCTCCTTTATCTTATTGCTGTATCGAACCAGTTGACCCAATATAATAAACTTCTCATTTTTCACTAACGCTCCATCCTCATCGTTGCCACTCAAATAGTTTGATCCTGAAATGCTTTTCAAAACCCTCCAAATGGAGTTCAGCATACCCTCTGGCCGATCTGATTCTCGGAAACTTGAATATGGGATCACACTCTTGTCCTCATTTACGAGAAAGTCAACCACTTTATTAAGTCCCTTGGGTTTCTGTGCATCAATACTAACCATATCTACCAGTGTGTTGCTATCAAAACATATTTTGTCACTGAAAACTTCTGGACATCGATCGATCAGATCCAATAGTAAACTTTTCCAGGCTAACAAATTTGCTTCATATCCTTCTGGATTGACCTGTTTGAGGTGGTTAAAGTTTGAGTACAAAGACTGCAATCTCGATTTCTTGAAATTTGGATTGCTTTCAATCACTGATTTGACCTGTTCATTGCCCATTTGTAGGTTTCAAAGTAATACGAATAAGAATTAATTAGGTTCATTTGTTTTACTATTTTTTTTTTTTGATTACCATTTTGATTCTACTAATCTTTGGTGTTTTTTTTCTAATCTTTTTTACTCTTCCTCGTTTAACAATTGCCCGTCTTATATCAACCATGTCCTTGTACACCAACATAAACGATCCACTCATTGTCAGACTTCTAGTTCACTTGAATGAAAGTTACTCGGCCAGCCCAGCAGATCTCGATCAAAAACTACTTCAAAAATGTCTCAATCATTTGAAATTCAACGCCTCCCTTTACGAAGATGATTCAGTACTCCAGGAGTTCTCCTCAATCATCTTCAAAATTGTTAGTTCAAACTCCACCACGGCAGATCTCAAACAGGACTCCATACAAATCCTGGATTCCATCCTCTGTCACTATGATTTCGAGAAAATATTGACCTTCTTCAGCTTAGATATGCTTATTAAAGGACTGCAAGGAAACAGCGAAGATCTCAAAATTCTCATCATTCGTATAATAGAAAGAGCAGAACCAGCGGATTTGCTTGCAAACACGCCGATAGTCATGATTTTGCTTACGATGTTTGGTAACCCCGAGTCTTCAGTAAAACTCGTTAATGGGATCCAACAGTGTTTGGTGACTTGTACATACAATGGAGAGCTTGTGAGAAGAAGAATTTTGTCAAACGAGTCCATCAGAGTCTTGCAGATTATGAGGTCAAATCCTAAAGTGTGTTCACGTGCGTTCGACCTCGTGGCCGATCTGCTGCCCACAATCCCGAACATCCCTGATTCGTTGTATCTCGTTTCGACACAAGAATATTTACAACAAGACGATCTTCTTCTCAATGCATTTCTTGTCAGTTACTACAACAGGTTGTTGGAAATCATCAACATCAGTGGTGGAACTCTTGATTTTTTGCTCGACAAATTATCCACTCAATTCGATTATCTAGTTAAAACGTATGTGGACCCATCTTTCAAGCAAGACATTTCGAGCTTCTTTGGAATTGAAGTTTCTACATTCGTGGCAAAATTGAGTCATTATTATCCAGAGAAATTCCAAGAATTGGACCAAAAGCATGATATTGTCAATTACACCACTGCTCAATACGCATCAAACGACTCTGCCTTTTACATGCTAGCAAACATGAACAACAAATTTTTAGAATCAAAAGACGAATTGCCCGTCTCATTGGAGCCAAGTTCCAGAAACCTCAAACTATACGAGAATCTTGTTTCCAACAGTGTCATATTCCATAAATTAAACCTAACTGGCGAGAGAATCAACAAACTAACCTCTGAAGAATTCTTGCAAATGTTGAAAGCATTAACAAACAACGACCACACTTTGCATCATCTCCTCACCAATTGGCCTCAATTGATGAATAGACTACTTGACGAGTTCAAAGACGTTCTCAACACACAAATTTGGCAGCTCAGATTAGACGTTTTGGAGACAATCGTCCACAGTGATCAAGAACTAGGAATATGGGACAACAAAATCAAGTCAGAGTACGATCTGATGAAAAACGGCAAACAATTGGAGCCACACGTGGACGTGATGGATACAAATATGTAATTATGAACTCCCTATACAACTCTACAAATACAGAGATCCAGCCGAAACAATGTCTCTATGGATCAGTTCGCCAGCCTTCGTCATCTTCTCCTCTAAAGCGACGTTTCCAATCGTCTTCGCCGCATCAACAAGCTGTTTCAATAATTCTTCGAGTCTTCTGAAACTTCTGATCAAAGAACCTTCGTAAACATCAGTCATCTTGCAAATCTGCGTGAACGTTGCACCTTTGCACCAGGCATAAACCACTTCCATCAACTCAGGTCTGAAAGAGTCGACGTAGTCTTTCTCCACAATCTCGAGTTTGCATTCTTTGGAAATTTTGGCAATTCTCGAAGCCATATCACGAAGAGATTTGAGTGGTTCGGCCAATTCAGGCTTAAGTCTCGGAGTTTCTTTGGATCTTTCTTGGAAAACGAAACAAGAGAGCAAAGCCGTGCAAATTTCTGGCTCAAGATCGTTCAGAGTACCATTGAAAATCAATTCAGTCAAAAGCAATTCATCTCCAGTACTGATCTCACATGCCACTCTTCCCTTCATTTCAACAATGTCATTCTGTGTCGTGAATCCCAGTCTTCTGAGAACTCTCTTACGATGCTTCAGATCGTCCAACTGGATCACAGACTGAACTTCAGCGATCTTTTTCTCGGCAGCTGCAATGTTCTCCTCTAAAGCGATCTTCTTGGAGTATTGTTCATAAAGTTCACTCAGTCTTGATGATTGTGCAAGCGGATTAGAATACAGCTTGGATTCCAAAACTTCAATCTTTCTCAGCAACAGTTTGAACTGATCGTCTTCAATGTGCATTTTCTCAACAGGGTCCAACAATGGAACACCATCAGGATGTCTCTTGACAATCTCCACTAAAGCTTTGCTCAAAGTTTTGCGAGATTGCTTGTTCTTGATATCCTTTGGTAATATAGACCTGCAACTGCTTATACTCTTTATGGAGTTGAGAGTGATTGGAATAACTTCGCTTCTTGTCTCTTCTCCTTCCTTGGCTGGTCTAATTCCTTCTGCCAACTGAGGTGTGAACGGTTTGATCAGATTGGCAGGCGAATCAACAAACATGCTGTTCACAAAAACATTAACAATGTATGATTCGTGATCGTTGTATTTTTCAGAAGGGTTTCTCTTGTTTTTTCTTTTGGAGAAATCAATCACAATACCCCATCCATAGTCTTTATCACCAATTTGAACTTCAATCATCCTTCCACCTTTCAGATGAGGCAAAATATTTGATGGATGCGTGATAATCTTACGGAAATCACTGTTGTACTGCTCTAGCTGTTTTCTGAGATCATAGTACTCTTTAATGTTTTCCAAGTCCTCGATTTGCAAGTTCTCGACTTCACCTTTGATACCCTCAATTTTCTTCTCTAACAACGGAACGGAAACAGAGTTTTGGAACTGATAAAACGAATTCTGCAACATAAACTCTGGCGAAATTCCTTCAACTCTCATCAAATTCAAAACCATGTTGTATCCAAGATGGAACGCAGAATCCAAACGATCCGCAACACCTTTCACCATCCCTTTGGCAACTTGTGGCTCCATCTTCTCGTCAATCATCATAATCACAATACCACGGTCATCCAGACCTCTACGACCGGCTCTTCCAGACATCTGAATGTACTCACCACCAGAAACCCAACGGAAGCCGTTACCATCCCATTTTCTCACCGAGGTAAACACAACGGTTTTGGCAGGCATGTTGAGTCCAATAGAGAAAGTTTCAGTTGCAAAAAGAACTTTCAAGAAACCTTCTTGGAACAATATTTCAATAATCTCCTTCAAAATTGGCAGCAAACCAGAGTGGTGAATACCAATTCCTCTTCTCAAAAGGGGTAGAATGTGTTTGATTTGAGGGAGTTCTCTGTCACTGTCTGACAGAATGCTGATAGCGTTGTTGAAAATCTTGGTAAGCATTTCTCTCTCTTCCTCAGTGTTGAAATCCAATTTAGACATTTTCAACGCCAATGCCTCACAGTCTCTCTTACTAAAAGAGAAAACAATCACAGGATTATACTTCTTCATCCAAATCATCTTAACGATCTTGTAAATGTCTGATTTACCCTCTTTGACACCTCCTTTCCAGGACTTCCCGCTCTTTGAACCTTCGGCCGAGTTCGGATCGTCACCCATCTTGTTCGAAATCGAAGCCATCGCTTTTTGAAAATTCTCCTCTCTGAAAGTTCCCTTCTCATCAACAACCAAATGGATTCCGTCTCCATCAGCAGGGAACAAGTAATGTTGAAGTGGAGTTGGTCTGAAATCTGTGTAAACAATATGACACGGCTGACTGTGTAATTTGCAAATCCATTCAGCAAATTCCATCGCATTTGGAATAGTGGCAGACAAAAAAACGTGGTGAACCTTATCTGGTAGCAAAATAATGGTCTCTTCCCAAACAACACCTCTTGATTTGTCTCTCATATAGTGAACTTCATCGAAAATGACCCAGGCAACTTCTCTCATGATTTCCGAACCTCTGTAAAGCATGGAACGAAGAATTTCTGTGGTCATCACCAAACATCCGGCATCAGGATTGATAGTGACATCACCCGTCATTAGACCAACGTCACCAAACTCAGCTTGTAACTCTCTGTATTTTTGATTACTCAATGCTTTGATTGGAGAAGTGTAAATGACTCTCTGTTTATCACGCAATGACTGAGCAATGGCGTATTCTGCCACCACGGTTTTCCCTGCAGAAGTGTGAGCAGAAACAAGCACAGACTCCTGTCTGTCAATGCACGAGATCGAAGTATCTTGGAACGGATCGAGCGTAAACGGGTATGTTCTGGCCTCTGTTTTACGCTTATGTTGACCAATTGGAACATAATCATAATTTGGAGGAACAGCAACCTGGTGTCTCACCTGATGGCTCAACTTCACTTTGGATCCATCAGGTTGGGTAGAAGTGGCAGCTGGGGCCAACAAACCGTTAGAGGCAGCCACTTCTCTAGAGGCTTCAATCTCGAGAGCGTCTGCGACTATTGGATTTTCTTGTGGTTTTTTCTCATCTTTGTTATCCACGAGTTTCTTTTCATAATTTCTAGGTTTCTTCTTTAGGTCTTTGGCAAGTTCTTGTTCTGAAGAAACAGGTCTTTTCTTTGTCTCTGTTTGCTCTGAAGCGGCGTTTTTTTCAAAAGCCTCATTACTGAGCTTCAGTACCTCTTCAGGTGTCTCTTCAAACACTCCAAACAGGTCATCCATGTTTGTGGGGGTGGATGATAGGATGATTTCAAAGATCAATGATAGAGTATATGACAATGATAAAAAAATATTTGAAAAAAAATATTTGTGAAAAAAAAAAATGATAAAAAAAAATTTCAAGCTGCACGGGTTGAAAAATTGACAGAATTAACGATCCACCTCACTCGAGTGATGAACTTCGATTACTCGTGGCTGACCTAGTCATATTTCTCGGTCAGTTTACTCGCTTCGCTCGTTTAACAACTTGTGGATGGTATATTAAAGAGTAACTCAAGACTCGCTTCGCAAATGACCCTCCTCACTCGTCATCCACCCCGCTCGTCGTTCGCTTTAATTATACAAAAGATCCCTAACAAATCCATGATGCCAATATTACACATATGCCAAATCTACGCAGATTCAACCTTCTGGTACATCAAAATGTACGCACTTTTGCTGTTGTTCAAACTGTTACCACCCCAGATACCGTTCTCCACCACATCTTTCTCAGAAATACGACTGACTAATGTGTCATCAATTCTGTTCCATTCGTTGTCGGAATCCAAAACATCCGCAGTGTAATGGCCTTCCTCAGTAGATCTTCCATGATGATAAACCACACCAGTCAATTTGTAACGTGGTTTTTCGTTTACATTGGAGGAAATGCATTTGGACGGAAGGACCAAATCGTGAGTGTATTTGACAATTTTGTGCAATTTCTCAATTCTTCCACCAGATTCAAACGTGCGCGAGTGCACAGTCACAGGTGACGGAGTTGCGCTAGCCATGTTGGACGAGGCATTCTTCTTCTTTTGCTTGGTCGAAACCACTTCGTAATCGTCAGACTCCTCGAATTTGTCGTCATTTGTCACAAATGAGAACCGTTTCAAATGAATTATCAAAACCAGTGGAAGTTTGTCAATAGAATTTTGCTTCTTGGCAGCTTGATTACCATAAGATATCTCTTCAACCTCTGAAAATTTATCAAATGCAGAGATCAAATCTGTCGTTGATGCATCGCTAATGTCCAATTGAATGTGCATAAACGGGTCCAACGTAATCGATGATTTTTTGTTATTCGGAACTTGCAAAACTGACCTGAATTGTCCACCAAATAACTGAACAATAGGCGAAGGTTTCACCTCAACAGCCCGTTTCACAGCAAGTTTTCTGTTAGAACCAACCTCAAGCCAACCATCATCTTCTGTGTCTTCTTTGCTGACGCCATTTGCACTCCGATTCTCCTGAATCAGCTCAATAGCAGCATTCACCTTGTCTGCCGTCTCCTTATTGGTAATGGTGCTCCGTAACTTAGTCAAATCACTGCCAGAAATCCGTTGAACGCTTTCGACAAACTCCTCGTGAAGCCCATCAAGTAAATACCCAAGAAATTCTTCCGCGTCCTCCTGTCTTCCCCACTTCAAATGGTTGAACCGCGGCAAACGCGACACTGCAGTATAAAATGCGAGCGGATTCAAAACCTCAAATGCTTTGCCTGTGTTCTTTTTGATGAAAGACTCATGCAACGTGATTAATGCATCCAAAATCGGCGTTTTGCTCTCAATCGACCCTAAAGTCGTCTGACGAATAATATTGAGGACTTGCGTGAATGGCTCGCATGCGAACAATAGTTGTAGCACAGAATTCATATAACAAATACTTCCCGTGTTGATCAGCCCGTGCGGAACAACTGGCGGCGATTGTGACCTGTTTTTGGTACTCAACTGCTGTTTGTCGTACATGATTCTCAATAGAACAACCCCAAGAGGCTTCAACGAATTGTCCATCACCATTGTTGGTTGATTCGATGAAACCGGTGAGTTGGTCTCAGAAACAGAACCATTGGTCACAGAACCAGAACCGTTGATTTTGTCTGTAGATTTATTGCTACCATTCTGTGAAGATGAACCGTTGCTCTTGGAAAAAGGTAAGCTTTTTTGCACCACACTGCTCCATTTCATAGGCGTGGCACCGACTCCGACGCCAGCAATGGATTTAACAGCGTTTTTGGCCCGTCCGTTCACTTTCTGGACATCACGAGTAGTTTCTTCGGTTTTTTTCCGTAGAATATGGTCTTCTTCAGGATATTTTTCATTGGTAAGAAGTCTTCGATTCCTCAAGGAAATTTTCCTAAATTCGTTGAATTCGTCCTCGTTAGTTCCAAAGTAACGTGGAAATTGAAACACATGTTCTCTAGACTGTTTGGTTTTGCAAATTATCCGAAATTGACTGTTTCTTACGAGGAAGCTTTGATACTTGGCTTCATCTCTGTCAGAAAGTATTTTGGCGGGCTTTTGGATTTTTGGGGCTATTGAAGTTTTTGGAGCTATTGGTGTTTCTGAAGTTTCAAGCGCTTCTGGCGCTTCTGGCGCTTCTGGCGCTCCCGGAACTTCGGGGACCTTTGGGGCTGGTGAGATTTTCAAAACCTCAGTTGGTTGTTGTGGGATGTCATTAACCTCTAACATGGTGGTGGTGTTCATTAGTATAGTGTGGCGTTTTATTGGCTTTCCATAAAAAGACAGAGAGGAAGCAACAGTTGAAAATCTGGAGGCTTTGTGAATTTGAATGACGGTGTTTGAGACAATAAATGCGGCGGAATGCTATGCTATGCTATCGTGAATGGGTTGGGTGATTTTTTTGGTAACTTGTGACGACGATGAAAATCTGGTAATTTTTGTGTTTATCCCAATAAACCGAGGTTTTCGCTATTCAAATCCTCCTATCGCGTCAGCCGATGTCTATTTCTGACTAAAATTTGTTTCACCCGCTTCTTTTGAGCTCGTCTCTATGTACAAAGTGGTGAAGTTGAACAAAAGTTTTGTCGGGAAAAAATGCAAATCAATAACAGGACCAAACAGAGAAAGGTCGTGTCTCAAGTAACCCTGTGCTTTAGGTATCCTCAAATGCTCCACCTGGGCTTCAAATTTAAAATACAGTGCTAAATCAGCGAGATAAAACTATAATTTCGACAAGAATATTAAGTTACGCTCATAATTACATCGATTTTTCACTCTCGCTCTCGTTTTTTTGTCCTTGTTTCTCTCACATTTTTTTTTCTAGCTTTCCTGAGTCAGCAATGGGAAAAAAAAACCGCTATTTGTTTTGAACACCCTTACACCTTCAATTACATTTAAGCAAGCTAAATACTTTAGAATTAAGACGGATCCAGCCGTCAATTCCCTCCACATAGTTCGTTCTAACCATCATACATAGATGGTGCAAGCTCTCGTGTTGTTCTAAAATGTAAAATGCAAGCAGATGCTCACACCACTGGCTCTGGGCGGTGTCGTTGTGACACACTTGATCCAGACACGAACAAAACCATCCATCCAAATCAACTAGAGTGATTTTAGCATTTCTTTGAGCGAGTTGTGCCGCATGGTGGCGTTCTTCGTCATCCAATTGTTCGTTTTCTCCAGCACCACTGATTGCACGTATGTCAGTCTCCTCCACCAGTAACAACCTCAAATCACTTTCTCCATACTCGTAAACCACACAACATCCCGACTCAATATATGACAAAGAGCCTAGAACAAGATCAGGTGACAATGCAAGACATAATGTTAGGATCTGTTCCTGGTTCAAAATCAACTTATTTTTGTCGCTATCAACTGTAAACAGACCGGGTACAAGCGAGTGCACCAACTCGGTCTTTGTCTGTACCTGTTGCTCTTGGGCCGACATTGATGCAAAGATACATATTTGATATACCAATGTTGCCCTGCTTGCTACAAATTGTGTTGTGTTTGTGTGTTGACATACGTGAACAGCATCTTGAGATTATTTTTTTTTTGGATCTTTCTGGTATAATTACTCCACCTATTGATTATGTCAGCATTTGACTCTCAGGCATTAATTAATACAAAACATTGAAAACTTTTGTGTATGCGTGTGTTTGTGTGTTTTCACTCCATCCCGCAGTACCCAGATTCGGCAATCTCGGCAGAGTCTGAATTCCCGCTTTCGGAATGTTGACCTGACAAATGTCGGAAGGGAAAAAAAAAAAAGCAGCCATACGAAAGAGGAAAAAGCTCGTCGCACATGACTCGGTCATGTTATGACCAAACTTGTAAACAAGTTCTACAGAATTTGAGGAAAGTAGAGTAGACGTATAAAAAACAATAATATTAATACGAAACTAAAAAATGAAGCGGAACAAATCGAAAGTGAAAATGTCTTTAGTTTTGGTCCCTCAAAACGCTAGAAGAGCCAACAAAGACACACTTCACCCCGTTCCGTGATTTCCGACCATTTCTAACACAGAACTGCAAGTGCTAACGCTTCAGATGAATACCAAAAATAAAGTTTTAGCATCCACAAACTTACAACAAGTAAGCAGCAGCACCGGCAAGAGCAGCCAAACCAGCAGCACCAACCTTAGCAGCAGCACCCTCAGCAGTAGAGATTGGAGCGGCAGAGGAAGCAGTAGTGTGAGCAGCAGAAGCAGCAGAAACAGGGCAGGTGGTGACAGTGGTGGCGGTGATAACCTCCTTCTTAGTGCATGGGCAGTCAGTGATGGTCAAAGTAGTGGCCTCAGTGACAATGTAAGTAGCACCGTTGGTAACAATAGAGGTAGCAGATGGGCAGTAAGTAGTCAAAGCAGTAACAACTTCCTCAACAGTGGTCTCGTAAGTGAGAGTAGAGACGGTCTCGTTAGAGTAAGCAGCAAAAGCGGAAGAGGCAAGAGCCAATGGAGCCAAGAATTTGAATTGCATTGTAATAAGTTTGTTGGTTTCAAGCGAAGGACTATAGATTCTGTTGAACTATGAAGATAAGAAGAGAAAAAGAAGAGCAGAGTGGTAAATGGCTTTGTACGGATACTGGGAATACAGCTCCATATAAATACTTTTCACCTTTGTATAATTTTTTCCATACTGGATTTCGAAGTGGAAAGTTAAAGAATTCCCAGATTTCAAACATAAACAAAGATTTGGAAAAACTTTAGAGAACAATGTGCTAATAATAAACTTTCTACTAGAACAATAAAGGTTTCAATAGGCAAAAGAAACGACGAGCAGAGGTGCTTTTTAATCAAAGCACTACTTCTTACTAAGAATAGAGCACATAGTGTTGACTGCTTATTTTAGTCTTGTACTAATTTGGTTTTGCCGCACCCTTTTTACTCGACCTAGTCCTGCCCCAGTTGTGAAAATAGCCATAAACGGGATCGTATTCGGATTTCAAGTAAGGAAACAGCAATTCGTTACCACCGTAACCATGGTCTTCCTCATCACGCCATGGAACCCTTGAGAGTTCTCAGAATAGTTGCGTGGGGGCACCTACTCTTTTTTACACTTTTTGCAGCTCCTTGATGATTTTGCGAGAGGGGGCTTTTTGCAAAAGGTGAAATCTAGAATAAACTTGTAAAAATAACTTGAAGTTCAAGTATCTCTGTGATTATTTCACCTCCCCACCATACATAATTGCACCCTTTTTGTGTAATCACTTGCAAAATTTTGCGAAAACTAGCCAAGTCTCGTTCGTAGCTACTACTACAAGATCACTATCTGCCTCAGCTTTGATAAGGAAAATCCGTGCCACCTTAGATAGCCCTAGTAACGCTCCAGGTTGTTTTGATGTTTTAATTTCCGGGGCCTCGTTGCATCGAAATGTTTTTTTTTTTTGTTTATGTTTCGGCTGTTTCACACAATAGTATTTGTAAAAAAAAAATCAGACAATACCTTCTTATGTATGCTCCCGCGGTTGTCGCGGCTCCCCGGTGACTTCCCCGAAAATACAACGCCTTGGTTCGGGGGATCTTCGGCACGACGCCCTTCAATCTGAGGAGGGAGCGAGACGCAAACACGGGCGTGTTTGAGGGGATGTTACCTGGGGTCCAATGTTTTGGTTTTATGACCAATTTGCGAATCTTTCCGCTCAGCATGAGTGTGAGATTTATGGTATTGTGTTATTTTTATCATCCAGTTCTACAAATCTGCTATGAGTGCATTTGAAAAATTACCGCTTAGCTTTGTTGTTTCCTCGCTCTAATACAATTGCTTTCAGATGTCAGTCACGAGCATAGTCAGCAATTGCTATTTCAGTTAACATGCTTGCAGTGGATGTCTTAACCAATGCTGTACGCTTTCTGGTTGCGGCTCTCACAGTATAAGCATGGTTGTTGAGGTTACAAAGAACTGCTCAAATAGGTCGTGGAAATTCGTATAATTTGAATTGTGCTTTTTCATCGGGCCAACATTCGTTTCTCAAAACAATAACACCTGATGGACCCGGAATTTTTGAATAGGTGGCTTGATTTCCGTTTTGGCATGAACCCGAGTCCTTTTGGCTGGAATTTTACATTATCATGCATATACGTCTATTGTAAACAATTCATCCATGAATAGAAACTTTTTCTCTACAGGCTGAAGACGGAATGCGAAAACAAACACAAGCCCTTGGACAGTTCATTACAGAGAATGCTGGTCCCGTTTTTTCCCTTTCTCTCAACCCCCACATGCTGCCCAGGAGTTTCTCCGCTTCTGAGCATGAGTGCCGATCACTCATTCTTTGTTGCTCCTCTTCAAGAGGTAGCTAATCCCCACCACCTTCTTATCTGGAGAGCTTCTCTGCAAGTACATCATGCATGAAATGACAGTACGAAATTCGCTTGAAAAGCGTCAAAAAATTATTGCCAGCCACCCGTCTAAATACATCCAAGGCTTTTATTTTTATTCCAGATAATCCCAATTGGGGTTAGTGTCAAAATTGTTGCTTGAGGCATGATTATTCAGCAATTCTGTGTCTGGAAACTTACTCGTTTTCCGGTTCTGCAAGGTACCAACCATCCGTCGATGCCCCGAATAGTCCCTCATTTGATCAGTTGACAGGGATCAGTACAGAGAGATCTTTTGAGTGAGCCTCAGGCAATTTGAATACTGTAAGCTTGAGGAAACTCAAGGTACTCTCGATTCTCCTTGAACGATATAAATGACACGCCTCAACTCGTGCAAATCCAATTGAACTCAAAAACCTTGCTAATCCGGTGTGTCAATCCGGCTTCCAATCGTAAATTTCACCCCTATTACCTGGATTGATTATCCGAACCCCCATCAACTTCGAATCTCTCGTTTTGGCTCTCTGCCAAAACCACAAGTCTCGATTGATCCAATTAGGGAAAATCACTTTCGCTGCCCAACCGAAAATTCAATTGCTCAAAGTGTTAATTGAGTGAGGTAGCTTATTGAGCCAACCAACTTCTCTGGACATTACCCAATTAGCACCTTTTGAATAGTAAGACAACGAACATCTCCTAATTCGATTGAAGTGTCAACTAAAGTGCTGTTGTAGTAAGTTGCGTTGGTCATTTTGACAATACCTCATTCCAAACTCAAATCTTTAGAGATTTTTTAATTTTGGGAGCTCTAACTTATAAATTATTGTAGGAATGAGATCCTTTTGCAGAGGAAAAGACCACTTTTCACGCATCTCTTGCCAATGGTAAGCCTACAATATTATCAACAAGAAAATGGTCTTGCTCCAAGAACTCACCAGTCTTCTGTAGATACATTGACTACTTTGTCACTTCATAACGCGACAAATTATTTGTCGTATAATTATTGCGTGGATAATGTCACGTGACAATTCAATCACAACTGATAAAACTTAGTAATGCATTGAAATTCTATATGAAGCTCATATCTACAGGCGATTCATGTTATATTAATACTAGCGTGCTGGGATCTTCGTTTGTCGAAGAAGCCAAAGGCGGCAGAGACGAAGGTTTGAGACGTTTGGTACTCAGCAATGAAACATCTGGTTCGAGATCCGCATCGGTATCATCAAGAAGTGAATTGTACTTGAAATCAGGCTGAGTGAGCCCCTTCTCAGCAGGATTGAGATCCACGATGCTGATTTTCCCATTTTCCTCCACTGGTTTGAACCACCCTTCGCTAAACTCACGATCTCCATTGGGAAGTACACCAACCACAAGAAATTGAGGTTGGGGCTGCATTTTGTTTTGTTCCAACAATGGAATATAATCAATGAACTCTAAATCTTTGTCCAGACCGACTTTGAAATGACCTGTTGGTTTTTCAATGACCCAATCTCTGTAGAGAATAATTCTATTGGTGAAATAACTGGCCCAAGGACCATTCAATGAGAGTATAGGAACGAGAATCTGCTGTGTGACAAAGCGTTCTCGATGTATTTCGTCTTCCTCGTCGTCTTCGAGATTCGTGAACGAGGGGGAGCTGCCTTCCAACGGAGGGGAACTCGAAAGTTTTGGCTCTTCTGGTGTCGTTCTGGCATAAAAACGCTGTGTCATTGTGGTCATTCTTCCTGTGGTTATCATTATGCACTTGGTATCTTCAGTGATGGAATTCATCAGCAACATGAGATTTTGTAGCACCATGTTGAGTTTTTTTTTGGGACTGAAAGTGGGCGTACCGTTAATATCACGTTTCAAGAATGATCGGTTAGCATCTGTTGTGGTATCGTGATGATTCTTGAGAGCTTTCCGAGGGTGTAATTTGGCTTGTAGATTGGAAAGGCTTTGCTGGTATAGGCCATGGAACTCGTCAATTATCACCATTCCGTATGGGGTCCAATCGACGGACTGCAAAACATGAATAAGCTGTGTGAGAGAATCAATATTGAGAATATCTATTCTTGCATCAAAGGCGTTCTGATACCCTTCCGTGGCTCGTAATTTGAACCATGGAACGCTAACTGAAGCTTTGATCCACATGATTTTTTTGGACTCGCACGCTTTCGCCAAGTAATTCAAAATCATGCTAAACAAAACCTCCCATTTTCCAACATTCCCAGGCAAACAGCTGAGATCGTAGATGCCACCCTCTTTGATTCCTCGTTTTCCAGTAAGCGAAACATCTATTGAAGGTATCCCCGTACTGTATACTGGAATGTTTCTGGACGAACTCAGCAGAGAATACAACGACTGCGATTTTGTTTTCACAAAACTACTGTCACTACTTTCCCCTCGTTCCTGGGACATGAAGCATACATTGACTATGGGGGATCAAAGAGGTTGCAACGAAGAATAGTTTTGAAGTCACTTTTATTTCGCGTTATTGTTTGAAGAGAAAAAAAACACTCGTGTGGCGTCGATGAATTGCGCCGATCGACGCAAAAGATAAACCAATGTCGGGTGTATTCCAAAAACCGTTCGCGGCGTGCTACAACTGTGGCTTTTTTTGCTTTGCGTGAGCGAAGCTCGAGACTGACATTTGGTGGAAAGGGTTAATAACACCGGCATTTATATGGTTTGGTGAAAAACCAATTTTTTGTAGTACATGTGTAGAGCATGCAGCAACACGTGAAAGGAGCAAGACATGGAGCAGCCCATCTGATGGACGCTGGAAGTCTGTGGAAACTGCCTGCTCTATGCGCTTGGATGGTTGGTGCACAGATGTCGGCCTAATCATGGATTTCGAGATCGACGAGGGAGGAGGAGGAGTACAAACCATCCGGCAACGCGGCTTATAGCCAGTCGTAAATTATGCATTCGAGTGACATTGGCGACGATCGAAAATAGTTGGAAACTTTTGCACTTTACCCTCGCATCACAGTTTATTCAAGTGAACAATCTAATGAGACCGAAGCGCGAGTGAACGGGAAACAAAAGGCGAAAAGTGCACGTGCATGCGGGTACGTTTTGGGATAGAAAATTCGCTATGAAATGCACAAGCGGTGATGACAGCAACCACATCATCCGCATCAGCGAAATCGCCGTCGATAGATATGTTCCATTGAGCAACGATACGATATTGTGGATGAAATAATTTTCCACGAAAACAAGTTCACCCCCAAATCTGGGAGCGATGACTTCGACTATTGAGATAATCAACCTGCATCAAAAGCGATTGGTTTCTTATTTTGGACCACACATCCATCTACTGGCACTAGTTGTAAATGAGCACTGGTGCAACAACGTGCGTCTGCTTTTTCCCCGGCGAGAAACATTTACCAACATACAAGCATTGGACGGACTAACCGGCCGTGATCAAAGAGAACGCGTGCTATCCATCAAGGACGTACGTACAACAGTTAATAAATAATATTCTGCTCATTTTATCAGGTTGCATCAGTCTGCACTGCACAGCCAAGATTTACAAAAATTTTTTAAGATAAGCTTTTTTCCCTTGGATTTTTATTCTCTGCTCCTTACTTGAAAACTGAATTTTATAGAATGATTGATAGTAGGTATATAAGTTTATTCGTGCGTTGCGTATATAAGGTCAGAATTGAAAATCAGAGCGTAAACAAAGTCGGGGTAAAACGTCCCCAACTGATCGGAACAGCTTAATAAAAACCTGTCTGTAATAATAAATCGAATTGTCCAGTGGACAGCAGCAACCAGATCATTTAGTGTACACGTGCTCATCCCCCCAGGGGACGACACAACCGAAACCACTTGAACTTTGCAAATCATTATTCAAGCTCACTGATAGGAATCTTGACATAGTAGCTTTGCAGAGCTCTTCTGAGAGCTGGAACCAACTTCTTCCACTCGAGGATTCTAACCTCCTTATCAAATCGTCTAGGTTTTCTAGTCTCGTAGTTCATGATTCTATGAGCAAGCTCATTTCTTAAATCACAGTTAGTCTTGCCAACTAGCGATTCTGACGATGATGGTGAACTCGAGGCAGACTGTATCTTCTTTGAGCTGATTGGTTTCTTGGACCAGAATGGGACCAGGTTCGATCTAATTCTTCCACGTTCAACACGACGTTCTTTTGCGCTCGTGTTCTGTGTTCCAATCAAAAGCTCCACAATCTTGATAACCTCTACACTCGTCACATAGTATTGTCTGTTCAAAGAGTCTTCATCCTCTCCATTGGTAACGAAATTAAAATCGTCATCTTCTGAAAACTCTTCGCTGTGCAAGCATTCGAGACAGGAAACTTCAGTCAAATCCACGTCTTTCGAAGATGCAACAGGTTGTTCTTGCTCATCAGAACTAACAATATGGAAAGAGATAATGATCTCGTTGTTTATTTGTCTTCTTTCCACTCTGATTATACGTCTCTTGTCCTCCTTCTCTTGAATGTCCCATTCTGGAAGACAGACAGCAGATTCGTCTCCGTCTATTATCGAAAGCTTACACTTAATGAAGCGGCAATCGTCTGAGCTTTTGTCACCCTGGGGTGGCTTCGTTGTAGAGCCTCCCGAGTTAACCCCACGGATCAGTGGGTATCTTTTGGATTGGATCGAATTCAAGTCATAATTCACTCTTTCACTTTCCTGTTCTCCGAAAAAACTGGAAAATTCGACATCGTCATCTCCAACAACATCATCGTCATCCTCGAGGATAGTTTGCTCAGCAATCTCTCCATAGTTAGCGGCGTAGTTGTCTTGTGTTGAAGCAGTTTGGTTCTCGGAACCGTTGCCAATAGAAAACATGTTCTTGATATCAAACTCAGTCTCAAAACTCTCTCTTCTCGACATGTATCCAATCATGAGCTCCGAAACTGGATGTGGAGTACAAGCAGAGGCTGGTGGGAAAAGATTCACAGTGTTGGTTGATGGTGACTGGTGTTCAAGTTCCAAGGGAAGTTGCATCTGATGAATATCACTAGACGAAAAAGTGTCTGATGTGCCTGTCAAAGGTGGAGTGGAAGAACCAAAAGCGCTTTCTTCTTGTGATGAATAACCAGAGTTCAAGTTTTGTTGATTTCCATAGTAATAGTGAGTGTCGTAATCTTGTTCAAGAGACATTTGCGGAGCCTGGTTGTTGTAGCAAAACGGGAGCTGTTGCTTTGTTCCGAGACTACAGTTCACGTACTCGTCATCAACATAGGACAACATCTCTGGTTGCATGTCGAGACTTCCTGGGAACGCACTGAAGTTTCCAACATCTTCGAACTGGTTCAATGTCACGCTCGACATTTGTGTATGTTATAGTAGAATAAACTCTATAGTTCGGAAGGGGAAGTGTAGTAGCGATGATAACGATCTGAAATAAAGAAAAGTAGAGAGTTATATCAAGAGTGATCTCTCCAGATTCTGTTGTTGGTAACTGATTAGCAGCAATAAATGATGATGAATGACCGATCGTTGAAGGGTTGAACAAAAACATCGGGGAAAAGACCAAATATATAGCTATTTGTCAATTTTGGCGTACTCTGGTCCTGTTAGTGACTTTGCGTTATATCAATCACACAACGAATAAGCCTTTCACTGATATCTTTCCACTTTGGGACCAAAATTTCTTTTTCTTGCTTGACTGCGGGTCTACATGGTCAAAAGTGCTGCAAATTGTAACAACTACAGAATTCACTCGCATATCAATTTTAATACCAAAGTTCTCTTGCAAATCTCCCTGCATGCACAAGTTTTGTGCATACATGCAGTAATATTTGCGCGGGGAGGCTCAGTAATGCGCCACAACGCTGCCAAAAACAATAGAGAACGTGTTCATGAGGCAGTAGTGGCAAGGCGCAGTGGAACCTTTCAAGGAAATTTTGTGACCCTTCTCTGGCGTTAGTTAAGGCTGCAACCAAAAGTGCGGATCGCTTGGATGAAACGCATTGGAATAATCTCTTGAACATGTCAGACATGTTTACGATCCCTCTACCCAGTGTAGTTCAATCAATTTATAAAAGATGCATCCTATGCAATTCTCACTCACGTCTTATCATATCAGATGTGTCTGGACAACTCGAAAAGACAATAAAAAAGCCACTATTTGTAACAAAAGACAACATAAAGATTGTAGACGGCACGCGTATTTCGGTCTATGAAGTATGCTCCAATGCATTCAATCTGCAGTAGTGGATTACTCAAACTGTATCCTTTCTCTACATTCCGATGCTCCTAATTATTGGGTAAGTATGCATAAGACGCGAACAATCAAGCGAAGTACTACCATATTGAAAAAATGTTTACTCTCTTAACACAAGTTTGCACCACTGAACAGGTACCGCGTTTTACTTGAAAACGTTAGGTTGCTTCTTTTCCTGCCTGTGCCTTGCCGTCTCTGCGGAGCAACGGAACCGTGCGCAACTTTAGATCCGAAGACAATTTCAATACGTACAGAACCAAGCAATTGTATGTAAGCTACTGTAGTTGCCAATCGTTGATTTCGGTAAGGTAAAGAAGAGAGCACCCTGGACATCTGGCACCTGCAGGGCTTCGCGGTCAGACATCATCTCCAATCGTCCGCAAATAAGCCACTATCACATCAAGGCATCTGTTAAACATCTTAAAAAACGCTATGAAAACAGACACCAAATATACTCTGTTTGTACACTGCTATCAAGTATCTTTTCCTAAGCAAAAGTGCTATCTTCGACCTGTCTGAAAAGAGTAATGTTTGAGCCGAATAAGTGGACGTCGACACTTCTGCAGGCCCCAATTGCACGCCTGTAAGACAGCGATTAGCCAGTTGTTCTCAAGTTCTGGTTCTTGACACACATGTTTTTGTTCTATTGTCTGTTTTCCGAGATAGTGAAGAGGCACTGGAAGAAATAATTTACGAAGCGATACCCACATCAATTTTCCATTTTCACATGTTTATAGACTTCCAGACATGAAAGTTTACTGCTTCAACGTTCTTTTGCATAAATTACTGCAGATCGCAGCTGCGTAAAGTTTCTTCTCGGCACAGTTATCTTGATCACCGGTGCTAAGCCTGGTTACTGGTGTGACGCACTGCAAGGTTGATCTTCAAGGTTTTGAAAACGGTCGGAAGGAGAGAAGGCGGAAAGAGAGGGGTATCCCAAATGATGCGAGTGAAAATCAGTGTGTTACGCGACAGAGGCGGCAATTTACAGGAAACCAGGTGACTGTGTAGAGAAGCTTAACAGTAGCTCCAAATCTAGTTGGAGAATCCCAACGACATCCAGACAGTGTAACAACTAATCGCCCAACATGTACTTGATCATGCGGAACTGCAGTTGCCAGTCTGCTATCTATTGACCGACTATTGACCGATAACAGCAGGAAAAAAGGAAAGTTTAGAAAAATCATTTTTTCACCATCGCTCCAAACCCATGCGCTCTTTAAACTTTTCTTTGATCAATATTGCGCGCGCGTGATTGTTGATTTATGCAGCCTGAAAGAACAATAAATGTTGGTTTGAGGCGAGTGTTTGACTGCTTTCAGCTCCGATCTCTGCGAAGTGGCTTATTCTTAACTCACTGAAGCGTGCACCTACCTATTCGACGCGAAACGTCGCTTAACCACGTTTTTCATCATTTGCCATAACTAGACAAACTGTAAGCTTGTGTACCAATGAGGGTACAGATTGTATTTCAAAAGTTCACGCATCCAGACATGCGGCACCTCACAAGAGGACGTTTTTTCGCTGTCTCCTTCTTCTTTCAAGAATACCAATTTTTTCAAAAACTGGGGCACCAATTTCGTAGACACGCCGTTGGGACATTTTGAGTACCATCCTTTTTGTGCTTTTACATTTGGGGTTATCATCGCTGAGTTGTCGCAACTGCTGTGACCACTCGTCTGCAGCTTTTATGAACAGGCAACCAAAATTAGTTACAGCGGGCAAAGAGGTCTCAAACTTGCAGTGATTGGCATAGTTTCTGATTTTCCGTGCATCCTCTACTGCTAGTGGCACCCAGCCGAATGATTAATATGCAGTACTTTTTCGCATACCTAGCTTTGAAGCGCGACTTTCGGGCTAATTGATACCGAAAATCCGGCGATCAATCAGGAAAAAGCCACCATTATCTTATCTTCGAAGAAAGTGCCGCGTTAGATGCCAGATTTGAGTTATATCTAGTTTTAAACGCCTTTCAAGTTTTTGGATTCGAATCTTGGGAAACTAATGAACTAGTTCGTTTGGATGTTATTGGTAACCAGTATTTCGGCTCTATCTACTATGTCAAATTTGTATTCCTGCAGAAATTTTTTTGGTGTCTTTCAAATTATTCGGCAGATGTGCATGCTTCGAGCTGCAGAATTTGCGGCTTCAATTATGCAAGAGTTGTTTTTTTTTGCTTGAGAGATGCTTTAAAATGCAGCCCCAGGAAATAGATTTCTGCATTCAATTCTTTGTTCTCAAACGTCAATCATTTTGAGGGTTGGCTTGATACAGGGTGCTTGTGCGTCTTCGGGGCACAAATAGCGCAAACATGATACCGGAGCAATCTACGAATTCCCTGACAAGCACGTGATGTTCCAGGGCTCGTTATCTGTTGAGCCTGTAAATTCTGATTGGAATTTCTGCTAGGCTGCTTACGAGCTCTCATATGATAACATACTAAAAAAAAAGGCACAAGATCCTCCCATCGTATATCTATTTCAAATGAAGGTATACGAGTTGTCAAATTCCCTTGCTACGGCTGTCAACTAATCGTGCATGGGTCATGACAGCTGGTAGATCCTCGCCCATTCGAGAAACTCGCCAAATACCCCATTTCGTCAATTGCTAGCCCCAAAATTTTACTTTGTCATCGCTTCGACATGCAAATTCCCAGATTTGGGCTGGATGTACTCTGTAGTTATCAATGTGTCAAACTCACCTGGAATAGTACCAATCCCATGAAACCTCCGAATTCACCGAGCGTATTATTAACGCGACTTGAAATGACACAAACCTTTGGGGCTACATTGACCAAACTCATGGGGCCACAATGAAGGAACTTTTGAAACTTTTGGGGCTAGAATATTTTTTGCCTATGTTTCGAATAAAACTATCACCAAAATAAATTTATTCCCTCTTTCAGTTTGTTAATTGAGCCGCTTCCTTTTTGACAGCGTTAATCGCTCTATTTAGTTTTTATTTATTTATTTTTTGAGTTTTTTATACTTGTATACTTTTACTCAAATTTGTCTGTTATTGTGTTCTTCGTATTCACTACTATCGGTACTGGAAGTTCCTTTCCAAGTACAAGATTATCCGAAAAACTCGTTTTGTCCCAAAACACGAGCAACTTTGAGGGGTTTTCTCGATTGGATAAGAACATATTTCGGAGCGGATACCAACTTGATCCCTCCCAAATTTGGGTTTGATATTATGTCAGAAAGCTTCAATCGACTGTCATCATCAAAAAAAAATGGACTCTCGTCTTCCAATGCCATTACCCGGATTGCTGATGTTCCCTTACAATGTCTATCGAGCTGTACAGTGCTGGAAGCGTCACAATTGATGAATGACAGCAGAAATCATTGCATCATCATCAAAGATATCGCAACTAATAAACTGTGCGGACTGGTCACTGCCAAGGATCTGGCATTCAGAGTAGTGGCCAAAGAACTGGATTTCCAGACTCCAGTAGAAAAGATCATGACTCCCGATCCGTTTATTATGTCTGTTAACACTTCTGCAAATGAGGCTCTTAGACTCATGGTGACAAAAAAAATCAGACATTTACCACTAGTGGATGATTTTGGGAGTGTGGTTGGCGTTTTAAACATCACGAAGTGTTTTTACCATGCCATGATTAGACTAGAAAAAATGTCAGAGGAAGCGAAAAAGTTACAATCTACGTTCAATGATCTCAAAGACGTGTCAATCGACCTGGAAAACAACCAAAGCGGCGAATTTAGCAAGTATTCGCTGATTAATAGGGTGGATGACGAAGGTCTTACCGAAGAAGACTCTGTGGATCCACTGACAACGAATGAAAACTTGATTGATCTGGGCATTTGGCGTCGCAAACGGAAGATTGTCAGCGATTTAAAACGTTTGATTGATGTCATGAAACAACCAGATTTGAAATCTGTTTTAGAAGATAAAGACTTGGACATAAAACCACATTTGTTGATCGATACCAAAACATCTGTTTTAACAGCTGCAAAGCTTTTGGAAAGCAGTAAAGTCACTGCGGTATTGATTTGCGACTCAACTTCACTGAAAGCTCATTCTGATCATGTGATTGGAATTTTGACTAGTAAAGATGTTGCTTTCAGAGTTTTAGCTTGTGATATTGATCCTAAAACCACAAATATTGTCCGAGTCATGACTCCTAAACCTAACTTTGCCGAGGAGACATTAGGAATTCACACCGCTCTTAGATTGATGTATGAGGGGAAGTTTTTGAATTTGCCTATCAAAAATGCTGCGGGAACCATTACAGGACTTGTGAGTGTCTTACAATTGACCTATGCTCTTTTGAAAACTTTGGATGGTGCAAATTTTGGTTGCAATGAGGTTTCATCCAACGACGACTTGATATTTGATGTTGATTCTCAGGGTCATAATTCTGTAGCCTCCTACGAAAATGGCCCTGCTTGGAACAGATTTTGGGGTTCTCTTGACCAGCCATTGAGCACTATGGAGTCTAATGAGAAATCTTCTAGACGGAGTTCGTATAACTTACCAAGAAACTCGTTTTCTTCTGAGAGAAAGTATCCGATTGTGAGGACCAATTCTTCTGCCAACGACACCCCTCCTCCAAGCGTTCCATACATTGGTCCAACAACTGCACAGCCTGTGAAGAGACAATCGACGTTAGCAACAACATTCAAGTATACGTTGTCACCGAATATATCGAGCACAGGATCGACAACTTCCAACACAGTGATTGATAATGATTACCCGGAGCTGGTTCGTGAAGATAACTCTGTTTTATTAGAGACTGCGAAGTCTCATAAGTTCAAAACCAGAGAGATGAAATTCAAGCTGAAAGTGAAAGAGAAGTTGAACTTGAGCTTGAGTAACAAGATTTACAAGATAAAAGTTTCAGTCAGTGATGATCGGAGTCCTGGTGAACTGTTCCAGCTTTTGAAGCAGAAGATTCATGAGAAAATTGATTTAAGCAAAGAACTTTACCGTTTTGATTTGGGTTATTTAGATGAGGATGGAGATCTTATATCAATTGAAAAGGAGGAGGATTTTGAGAATGTTATTGAATCAAAAATGAAAATTGTATTGGTGCTGGACATCAAGGGAAGGGGGAGGAGGGGTAAGGTGAGAGAAGGGGTGAAGGGGGTGAAGGGGGTGAGAAAGGAGGCGGTTGATCAGATGGAGGGGATGGGTGGGATGAATATATTGGTAATTGTTGGATCTGCTATATTGGGAGCTGTTTTGATTACGAGGTACTTGTCACGAAGAGAGTGATGAGCGAGTCACTTGTTGAATTACTGCTGTAATCATGGTGAGTCATAATGAGGGAGAATAGAATGGGAGAAGCGAGTAGCAAATGAGGAGCGAAATGAGAGGTTAAAAAAGCCTGAAGGTTACTTCGGTTATTTTACATTGCCAGTGGTTGGAGGCTAGTTGCCAAGCTTGTCATAAAGCGATGAGTGAGAGAACTGTAACAGAGAAATGAGCAGCAGGTGACGAGACAAACGAGTCCTTTGAATTATGTGGCTGGTGAGAGCTAGCCACCGAATGTGCCACACTACAAAGAGGGTAACGAGTATTGATTTGAGAGATGATTGACTGACGAGTAAAGTGACTGGCTCATGAGAATCAAATATAGTCATTTGCTTGTCAGTTACTAACGTTAAGTGGCTTGCAAATAGATTGCTTCCCTCTTCGTTCGCTCGTCAATCTAAGGTGGCGCGGGCACATGTGCCACACTGATAGCCGCACTACCTTTAAAAATCAAATCGCCTAGAAAATTTTTTGCCCTTGTAAAGAAAATAAACCAAATCACATACCACTTCACTTATTCAAGTGAACTACTACTCATTAAATCACCACATCACCCCCGGATTTTCTACCAAAACTACTGAAACATGTCGGGTGCTCAAGTGCAACTTGATAGTATGCTGGGACAACAGCTCAAGCAACAAATAAGTGCCAAACTCAAAGAGTTGAATCTGACGGAAGACACTGATTATGTTGCAGAGTTTATCATTGTGCTTATCTCGAATAACAGAACGCCAGATGAAATCGTGGAAGAGCTGAGCGCTCTTTTTGGTGATGCTATAACTAGAGATTTCATTGAAAGCGTTTTCAGTGAGATTCAGAGTCTACAGTCTGGGAGTGAGCAACAACAGCAAAATGATGAGACAGCAC
Source organism: Ogataea pini (assembly GCA_003707665.2). Classification (NCBI taxonomy): domain Eukaryota; kingdom Fungi; phylum Ascomycota; class Pichiomycetes; order Pichiales; family Pichiaceae; genus Ogataea; species Ogataea pini. The sequence continues at coordinate 93,818 of PPKL02000023.1, read as the reverse complement.
AACAAGAGCAATCGGAAAGACAACAAGTGAGGTTCAATGAGACTTCGGAATCGGACTCTATGGAGGGCGTTAGCAGGTCGAACACTCCTACTGGACCATCGTCCTTTGCCTTAAACAACAGAAAAATGGCTGGCGGTATCTCTAAACAATCAAATGTTGGAGCCAAGAAAAACTTTGCCATGAAAAATCAACAAAACTTCATGCAGGCAATGAACATGGCGATGATGAACAATGGACAACAAACCACGCAATTTGTTCCAAAGAAATCATTAGGAAGATGCAAGCAGTTCCCATATTGTAAAGAGAGACAATGTGGATTCGCTCATCCAACCAAGCTCTGTTTTGCCTTCCCTAACTGTTCTAATGCTCCAGGGACGTGTAACTACTTGCATCCAGGCGAAGACGACGCTCTCGTTGCTGAGATCGAAAAAGTGAGACAAATGAAAGCAAATAAACCACAGAACTTCAACAACAGATTAGCCAATCAAGTCTCGAGACAAATCGGACAACAACTGCAACAAAATGTTGGAATCACGTTGTGCAAGTTTGGAGCTGTTTGTCAAAAAGAGATGTGTCCATTTGGTCATCCAACTCCAGCCAACAAAGACGCCAAAGTTGTGGTGTTACAATGGTGTTCCGAGAATAAGAACTGTACTGATGCAAACTGTCAAAAGGCTCATTCTTCTCCAAACTTCAAACCTGACAGTGCTGCTCCGAAAACAGAGGCCAAACCAGAAAAAATTCTGGAACAGTGCAAATTCGGCTCCTACTGCAAAAACTTCAGATGTCCAAAAAGACATGCAACCAGTCCGGTTTTGTGTCGTGAAGGAAGCAACTGTGCGAGAATCGATTGTTTCTTCACCCATCCGATTGACGAGGACTGCAAATTTGGTATCAACTGTAAGAATGTCAAATGTGCTTACAGACATCCAGAAGGAAGAGAACTTGGAGCTGGAGGACCAAAGAATCACGTGTGGGTCAATAGCGAGTTGCAACAAGACCATCAACAACAACAACCAGCCACGAGTGAGAGACCATTTGCTGTTCCCGAGGATCAAGTGATGGAGCATGCTCCTATTCAGCAAAGCAATTGAAGAGACTGATACTAATATTGTATTTTTAGAAAGTGGAACGATGAGCGAACGACAAGTGAAGCGAGTCGTTCGGGTCACGTTGTTTGATTGTTATATAATTATATATGATTGTGTGTTACTTGCTTTTGTTTATAGCTGAGGAATTGAATGTGCAATTCACGACTAGCTAAGCGAGTCATGAGTGAGCATTGATAGGGGTTTCTTGGAAAAGAGACTCGATTGTTCCCAAAATCGAAATTGTAGAAACATGTATTTTATACGTAGAACTTTCAGAGGGGCTCGTTAGCTATAATTCGGACTTGCTTCGCTCGTCATATGAGGGTCACTACACCGGTATGTTTGACTTCATATGTCCGTCATTTTGGAAAACTATTACAACATGAGCCACTCACAAATGACTTGCTTCGCTCGTCGTTTGCTCGTTACTACTGTCAATTTACTGAACATTCACGACTCACTTCGCGTGCCGTATCTTGTAATACTGAACTCACTCACAGATGACTTGCTGAGCTCGTCATCTGCTTATAGATTCACTATAAAAACTATGGCGAAGACGCTTAGTACTTCTTCTTACCAGCAAGGGCCTCGTCAGCGTAGACGTCCAATGGGGAGTCAGTCAAAGCAAACTCTTTCCAGAGGTTTGGAGTCAAGAAACCGTAGGTGGAACCAATGGCGGCGAAAGTAGCCTTCAAAGTGTTCTCAAGGGTTCTGGTAGATCCGGAAGAGGTGGTGTAAATGTCCTCAATACCAGCGAATTGAAGCATGGTCTTGACGGCTGGGGAAGCGACAATACCGGAACCTCTTGGGGCTGGGATCAATCTAACACTGACGGAACCACACTTACCGGAACACTTGTTGGCAATGGAGTGAGGAGCACCAAGGTTAGATCCCCAGTAACCTCTTCTGACTGGGATAACAGACAACTTGGCAATGATGATGGCACCTCTGATAGCGGTAGCCAATTCCTTAGCAGCCTTGATACCGAGACCAACGTGACCGTTGGAGTCACCAACAACGACAACAACCTTCATTCTGGTTCTTTGACCGGCAGAAGTTTGCTTTTGGACAGAGAGAACCTTCATGACCTTGTCTTGAAGAGTTGGGAGCAACTCATCAATGATTTGGTACTCCTTGACTGGGAGAGCGTGGAGGTAGATCTCCTCGATGGTGGTGATCTTTCTAGCCTTGACGAGTCTACCGAGCTTGGTGACTGGAGTCCAGCCCTTCTCCTCTTCTTGACCTCTTCTTGGGCCTCTTCTTGGACCACCTCTTCTTGGACCACCTCTTTGTGGACCACCTCTTTGTGCAGGAGCACCTTGAGTTCTTGGAGCACCGGACATTTTTAATGAATTTGGTTGATTAACGTCGGAATGTTACGTGGAAAGCCGGGGGTGTTGGTTTTCGATCGACGTTCGTTGGGGAACAGGAGTTGAGATAAAGGAGAGATGGTAGTTGACGGTAGCGAATACAAATTTTTGGTGAAAGTTTCCCAGCCGCACTGGAAAATTTTCAAAATTTTCCAACGACGCGAAGAAGGGCTAAAACCCTTTTGTGAAGCACGTGACTAGAGGCTTCACTTGGTAGTCACGTGTAATTGTTCATATCCCGAGCATTATCGCATGCTCTCGGCGCGTCTATCGACGTGCTTTTTTTTTTTTTTTTTTTTTTTCAGTCACCCCGTGTTTTCCTGTACCGGATTTTTCATTATTATTAGATGATCATTTATTAAATCATGACTCTTCTGGCCGTAATCTGAGCGAAATTATATATAACGTTTTCGGATTCCAGTTTTTTCAAGTATTTGTTTCCCGCGAGAATCTTCGTCAAACAACAACCATGTCTTCTCCAGTGCCAATCACGAGGCTATCAAATTCGCTCCAGAACACCAGTCTGAACTCGACTTCGCCCAACGCGGTGTCAACTTCACCAACGATGTCATACATGGACCAACATCACAGACAGCGTTCGCAAACTATCACTAAAACTACTAAAGTGTTGAAGCCTTTTTCTACCGGTGACATGAAGATTCTCTTGCTGGAAAACGTGAATCAGACTGCCATCGATATTTTCAACGCTCAAGGTTATCAAGTTGAGTTCCATAAAACTTCTTTGCCAGAAGAGGAACTCATCGAGAAAATCAAAGATGTCCATGCAATTGGTATCAGATCCAAGACCAAACTCACTGCAAACGTGCTCAAACACGCTAAAAACCTCGTGGTCATCGGTTGTTTCTGTATCGGTACCAATCAAGTTGATCTCGAATTTGCTGCTAAGGCAGGTATTGCAGTCTTCAACTCTCCATTCTCTAACTCGAGATCTGTTGCCGAGCTAGTTATTTGCGAAATCATCGCTCTCTCTAGACAGTTGACCGACAGATCCAATGAACTTCACAACGGTATCTGGAACAAAGTTTCCGCTAGATGTTGGGAGATTAGAGGTAAAACTCTTGGTATTGTTGGTTACGGTCACATTGGTGCTCAGCTCTCCGTTCTGGCAGAGTCTTTCGGTATGACTGTTATCTACTACGACGTCAACATGATCATGGCTCTTGGTACTGCTAAACAAGTTCCAACTCTTGAGGAGTTGCTCCAAAGCTCTGACTTTGTTACTCTTCACGTCCCAGAAACCGCTGATACCAAGAACTTGATCTCTGCTCCTCAGTTGGCTGCTATGAAGGACGGTGCATACTTGCTCAACAACGCCAGAGGTACTGTTGTGGATATTCCAGCCCTCATCGATGCTCTCAAGTCCGGTAAGCTTGCTGGTGCTGCCCTCGATGTTTACCCACACGAGCCTGCCAAAAACGGTCCATACTTCAACAGCGACCTCAATCCATGGGCTTCTGAGTTGCAAAGTCTTAAGAACTTGATCCTATCTCCACACATCGGTGGTTCTACCGAGGAGGCCCAATCTGCCATTGGTGTTGAAGTTGCTACCTCTTTGACCAGCTACATCAACGAGGGTACCTCTAACGGTGCAGTCAACTTCCCTGAGGTTGCTTTGAGAGGTCTTGATCTCGACCAAGACTCTGTCGTGAGAGTTTTGTATGTTCATCAGAACGTTCCAGGTGTTTTAAAGACTGTTAACGAAATTCTTTCGGCTTACAACATCGAGAAACAATTCTCTGACTCGAGAGGCGATGTCGCTTACCTTATGGCCGATATTTCGGGTGTTAACACTGACGATATCAAGTCTCTCTACCAGAGATTGGAGAACACTCCTTACAAGATTGTCACCAGATTGCTGTATTAAGCAATAACTCTTGGTCCAGACGCTCCTGGATTTCAACATTCCATCTTCAACGAACTTTTAATTTTCAACAAAAATGGTCACTCTTATAGATAGATAGACCTGTATACACACTTAAACTAACGAACGTCTGGCAAAAACCGCTTGAGTAATCAATTAGGTAATCACACATACATAGTTTTTTTTTTTTTGGATGTTTTTTGGTGAAGCTCTGGGGTGGCGAAAAACTAAACCTTTTTGTTCGCAAAACAACTACTTCAGTGGCAAAACATAACTTCACCACACTCAACCGCAGTTACTACACTTGTCACTCCCGATTTACAGAATGACAGCAGTCACGTCGGCAGCACCGTATTTGTCGCTTCTGGAGGAGCAAGATCCAACATTGAAATCCTATGCTCTTAAATCGCTTAACGAGCTCGTTGATCAGCTATGGGCGGAGATTGCAAACAACATTTCTGAAATTGAACAACTTTATGAAGACGAAAAGTTTGCAAACAGACAACTGGCAGCCCTGTTGGCCTCTAAGGTGTATTACAATTTAGGCGATTACGAATCGTCGGTCAGGTACTCCCTTTTATCTGGGACAGAATTCAACGTCAACGAGAAAACCGAGTTTGCAGAGACAATTGTTTCCAAATGTATCGACCTTTACATCAAACTCTCCCAATCAAAATTTTCGGATAATTCGGTTGTGATTGACCCCCAACTTTCTGCTATCTTTGAACACATGCTGACTAAGTGTGTCAAAGAGGGCGAATACAAGCTGGCGCTGGGGATTTCTTTGGAAAGTTACAGAGAGGACATTGTGCAGGACATAATCAGACAGCTCATTTCAGAAGGTAAGGGCGAAGAAGTTATTATGAATCTGATAAGTTATGTTTTAACTTGTGTTACTACTGTCTCTGACAATATTCAATTCAGAACAAAGCTCCTTAATTCTCTAGTTAGAATTCTCCTCTCCTTGAAATCTCCAGATTATTTCATTGTCACCAAAATCATTGTCCAATTAAACGATTTCAACCTGGTTCACAAGATTTTCAAAGAATTGTTGACAACTGAGGAAAACGCATTGACTGCATTCCAGATCGCATTTGATTTGGTCGGCGCTGCCTCTCAAGAACTGCTTACCAGAACTATAGAAATTCTAGACTCCGATCCTTCCGTTGACAAGTTGAATAAAAACGTGATCAGATTGAGAAAAATCTTGACTGGTGTTCCAACTTGTGACCTCGACATCACGTTTTTGTCTAATAACAACAACACAGACATTTCCATCTTGAACACGTCCAAAAAAGTGTTGGATGGAAGAAACTCCATTTTCCATTCTGCAGTCACGTTCCAGAATGCTTTCATGCATGCTGGGACCACAGATGACTCTTTTTTCAGATCTAATCTGGAATGGCTTGGCAAGGCTAATAATTGGTCCAAATTCTCTGCAACGGCAGCTCTTGGTGTTATACACAAAGGAAATCTCTCACAGGGTCGTTCTGTCTTGCAGCCTTATCTGCCTGGTAGCACATCATCTCCATACACCAATGGTGGATCATTGTTTGGTCTTGGTTTCATTTATGCTGGACATGGTGCTGAAGTCATTGACTACCTCAGAAAGATCGTTGTCGACAACAGCAACTCAGCTGACAACAAAAACTCGGACATCATCTTGCATGGAGCTTGTCTAGGTCTTGGTGTTGCTGCCATGGCTCTTGGCGATGAAGGAATTTATGAGGAACTCAAGACCATTTTGTATGCCGATTCAGCCATTTCTGGTGAAGCTGCTGCGTTGGGTATGGGTTTGGTGATGTTGGGTTCTGGAAATGAATCAGCTTTAAACGACATGTTGACGTACGCACAAGAGACTCAACACGAGACTATCATCCGTGGATTGACCATTGGTATTGCTCTTTTGTGCTATGGTAGAGAAACTGAGAGTGAGCCAATCATCGAGAAATTGCTCAACCATCAAGATTCTATACTGCGTTACGGTGGTTGTTTCACCTTAGCATTGGCTTACTGTGGTACATCAAACAACACAGCCATCAAGAGACTTTTGCACGTTGCAGTGTCTGACTCTTCTGATAATGTCAGAAGAGCAGCAGTCATTTCATTAGGATTTATTTTGCTTCGTGATTACACAACGGTCCCAACAATTGTCGAGCTGTTGTCCGAATCTCACAATCCTCATGTTCGTTATGGTACTGCTATGGCTCTTGGTATCTCGTGTGCTGGTAGAGGGCTCCAAGCTGCCGTTGATGTGTTGGAACCATTGACAAAGGATGCCGTTGACTTTGTTAGACAAGGTGCCACTATTGCAAAGTCTTTAATTCTAGTTCAACAGAACGAGAAAACTTTCCCTTCCGTCAAGGAGTTTAGAGAGCAATTGGCCAAGACCGTTTCTAATAAGCACGAGGACTCTCTGGCCAAGTTTGGTGCTGCTTTGGCACAAGGAATCATTGATGCCGGTGGACGTAATGTTACAATCGAGTTGGAACATGCTCAAACCAGCACTTTAAACATGAAGGCAATTGTTGGTTTAACATTGTTTTCTCAGTTTTGGTACTGGTTCCCTCTCACTCACTTCTTGTCTCTATCTTTCACTCCTACATCTATTGTTGGAGTGAGAGGAGATTTGAAGGCTCCAAAAATGAACATCAATTGCCACACTAAACCAGAAGTGTTTGGATATCCTCCAAAGACAGAAGTTCAGGTTGAAAAGCAACCGGACAAGATTGCCACTGCTGTGTTATCTACGACTGCCAGAGCAAAGGCCAGAGCAGCCAAGAAGGATAAGGCTAAGAAAGATGCTAAGGAAGAAGACAAGATGGATGTTGATGAGAAGCCAAAGAAGGAGGAAACTGAAGGAGAGGAGAAGCCAAAGGAGGAGGAAGTCTCGAATGAAGAGTTACAAGACAACCAACGGAAGTCTCTCTATGTTAAGGAACCATATCAGTTCGATAATATGACGAGGGTGGTTCCTGCTCAACTGAAGTATGTTACATTTTCAAAGAACGAAAGATTCGTTCCTGTGAGAAAATTCAAAGGGATGGGTGGTATTGTTGTTTTGCAAGATCTGAGTCCGACCGAACCTCTTGAGAGAATCAAGACGATTAGAGAGAAGATTAATACGGAAGCTCCTGTTCCTGATCCATTCACCATCGATGAGGAGGTGGATCAGGAGCTTTTTGAGGGGGAGGAGGATGAGTGAACTGAGCGAAGGACGAGCGAATGATCAGCGAAGCGAATCATTTGTAAGTGATTAGAAAGTCAATGATGAAATTCTAGGTCTTCCATAGGATGAATAGCACATATATTTAGATGTTGAAAGTTTGTAGCTCTTATACTTAACGACTCGCTCCGTTCGTCTATTATTTGATGCACGCGATTAAAGTTATATTATAAAGCAATTTAATTGAATCTACTAAGGGCATCACCGAGAACGTCTTTTTCACGAATTGTGCCTCTGTCGAATTCGTGTTTTTGTTTTCTTGCTTCTTTTTCTCTTTCCAAAGCTCTTTCAACACGTTTCGAGCGTTCGTTGATGACGTTCTGTCTCATCTTTCTCTTTGCCTTACGCAAAGCAGAGTTTTTACCCTTTGTTTCAGGCTTGATCTTTTGATTAATATCGTCACCTGACTTGCTGATTTTGTCACTCTCTTCTTTCAGTTCCGAAAGATCTTTCTGAGTAAGTCTGCGATCAGAAGCTCTCTTATCAACGGTTCCAATGGTATTTGGATCCAAAGTGATCATATCCGGTTGCAACTTGTTCAACAGCGATCTGACTTCGCCCTGTTGTCTCTGTTTAGCAGATTCGTATGGGTTGATCTCCAAAGCATCAAAGTTGGCCTCTCCTGCCCCTGGAACAATCATAGACGAAATACCTTTGTTGTGCGCGCAGCCAAGAATATCTTCAAATGGAACAAACCTGGTAGTTTGAATCTGAGATGAAGGAATCATGTGGTTCATGTAAGGTGAATTTTGGTGTCCCTTGAGCGAGTTCCATATAGTAACATGCGGACCCCATCCAACGGAAACTAATCCAGTATCAGAAATATCAACTGTGTTTGCCTGTGTAGGGGTGTGGTACGAGTCGACTTCTTTGAAATTTCTAATATCCCAAATTTTCAATGTCTTATCAGCTCCTGCCACCACCATGTATCTTCCATCTCTATTGACAGCAACAGATCTAACAGGTCCTCGGCAAGCCTGAATCTTCACCAAAGGAGTAGGCATACTTGGAGCCCAAAGCGAGACTTGTCCGTTTCCGTGGCCCAAATGCATAACGGCATTCCATGGATTTTGTCTCATACACTGGGTTGGACCAAGTTTAGTTCTAATTTCAGAGACTAACTCTCCAGTGGAAACGTCGTGATACTTAAGGAAACCGGTGTGACCAGCAGATGTGAGCAAGAAATGATGAGGCAAAAAATCTAAAAGAGTGGAATCGATGTGCTGTTTAAGTCTGTGAAGCTCCATTCCCGTCTTGTCGTAGATGAAAGTATATTTCTTCTGCGCCACCGCAAAATATTGATTATTGTGCAAGTACTTGACTGCATGGACGGTTTCGTTGAGATGCAGCTCACAGTCTAGTCTTCCAAGTCTCCAATCAAATGAGGCAACATGTCCTTTTTTACCACCCAAGAGGAGGTCTCTACCGTTTCTGGAGTAGTCAAGGGTGTACGGTCCAAACTCTTCGAGCTTGAGTTCGAAACTCTTGTTAGCTGTGGTGACGTCAACCTCCTTAACTATATCTTTTTGCTGGAACTTGTATGTTTTTTCCATACCTTCTGCCTCGAGGAAACCGACGTCTTCCTGGAGCAAGATCTCCGTGTTTTTGGCAGACCTGAGGGCATCTTTGTACTGAGAGTCTAGCTTTTTGAGATTGGCATTGAGTTTTTTGTCTTTTGAGTACTTCGACCTTACTCCCGCAGCCGATCTGGCGCTCTTCCTTTCAGACTTGCTTTTGTCTGCTGACATGATGAGAAGGGGATTTTTGGAACGGTTTGATGCAGACACTGTAGTTACTCAATTCACTTCAATAGTTCAAATCAGTTAGTGAAAAATTTTGTAGAATAAAAAAAAAAAAATAAAAAACCGGTTGCACGATCTTATTGTGACAGATAGCACAGCCCGAGAAAGAGAGCGTCTATTTTGTCAATTTAAAATAAAAAGGGATTAAAAAGAAGGATAACATTAGTTTGTTCCTTCAGCCATCAACGAGCCAAACCAGACGAACAAGTTTGCGTTAACAATAATCACTGCTATAAGACTACAATAATGTGGTTTCGCTCATCCAAAACTGGAAAATCATCGTCAGAAGAAAAAGAGCCTCTGCCAGAGCCAGCATGCGATCTGATCAACTCACAAGAAATGGTTAGCCCTAGCGAGCCATCCTTTTTGGACAACAGTACAGTGGCTTCCACAAAGACGGAGAAAAGAAAAAATAGCATCAAAAGATTCTTCACCATCAGTAGAAGAAAGAAAACGTCCAAATTGCACAATAAAGATCATGAGTTGCAACCGGCACGATCACCAGCAGATAGCGCGAGATCGATTACTCAAGAATTCAACGAAATTGATGTTTATGGTCCTTTGACAAACAACGACAACAGCTCAACAACATCATCAAGGTTTTTTGGTGAGGCGGCACCATCAATGAGAGATTTAACAAATTTGAAACCTAATTTGGACTCCAGCTCTGGTTACGATCATGCCGATACGTCGAACGATTACCCTCATTTGAGAAGAAACGGAACCCAAAGAAAAAGAGACAAGCTTTCAAGGTTTTTACTTGTGAGAAACGTGGACGATAAGATGACCACGAAAGAACTGATGATTCGAAGCGACAATGAAATCGAAACTGAACCAAACTCTACAAACAAATCACTTGCCGATGATGATTTGCCCATACAACGGCTATTCGAAGAACAAATGTCATCATACTATGACGACAATGATAATAAAAAAATTCAAAATGAGACAACACAGGACACTAGCGCTAGCTATTTTAGGCATCAACCATTCACAAGCACTGATGAGAGTATGGACAATACATTTGCACCAAGTTACCTGACCATGGAAGCGACAATGGCTGAAGCGGAGGAGGAGACAACAAAAGTCAAAATTTCACGTAAAAGTAGCTTGAGAAGATCTCTTTCAAAGCTATTTACAAAAAAAAACCACAAGAGGGAGAATGCCAATGCCACAACCAACACCACGGAGACTAACATCGACGAGAAGCAGGGAAGTGCCCCAATAAAAGGGAATCAAGTAGATCCGTTACCAAATTTCAGTTTTAGAAGTTTGAGACTGAATGATACATTGAGATCAGTGGGGAAAAGACCAGAATCACCCAACTTGTCAAATATAGCTATCTTCCCAACATGTGGAAAGATAGTTAGTACGTTTGATGTGGGATCAATGGTGAGCACTCAATTTGAAGCATTTGAGCTTCTCAAGCCTAATGCTCTCCACCTTAACTCTGTTTGGAACGTTTGGGGCGAGTTCAAAGCAGGCGAAGGGGAGAATAGCAGACTCAGAAATCGTGTTATTGAGAAAGTTTGGAAAACCAAGCAATTAAACAAAGTGATTGCGAGATGTGAAGAATTATTTATGCAATCTGAAGATACTGATGAAAAAGAAGAGAAACGGGTTCATTTTTTCAAATATGGAATCTCACCAAGATACAGGAGGGAACCCCTTCTTTACAATAGTGGACGGGTTGTGATAAGGATTCCTCCTGAGGATGTGGTGACGACATGGAGTTCTATTTTGAACATTGTTTTACAAGACCAGCTATTATGGAGCCAACTTGATAACAGTATTGTTGGAATCACGTGGAAGAAATTTCATGACAAACATGATTACAATTTGATATTATGGTTGACTAAAGAAGGGTCTGATTTTGAGAGTGTTTCGGGTTTGATGAATGAGGTGATGCTACTCTCTCCTGATGAGATCAAACCTCTTTTTACGTATTCAAAGTACTATGTGAATGCTGATCACACGTCTCATGCCATTGATCTGACTCTTTGAGCTGAATTAACGTTTTATATGTGTATAGACAGGAAAAATATGGAATAATCAAGGATTTTTTTTTTTTTAAAAAAAATTTACGCGAGTATTTAGCGACTTCAAATTTGTTCAACAGTCATGAGAACCAATGTAATACTATTTCAGATGCCAATACATTAATCTGTGATGTCCGAAATCAGTGCAGCAGAGAAGAGAAGAATCTTGAGAGAAAGAAGAGCTGCTAAGTTAGCACAAACTTCTACAGCCAGACTGACAAAAATAACAGAATCCAATGGATCCCATGTTGATGCAACCTCGCCTCTGAGTAGTTCTGCATCCACGAGTGTTCCTTCCACGGCATCGACGGACGCCGTGAGAGCTGCGAGCGGAATAGAAACTATTAGATCATCACATGCTCTAGATAGCGAGGATCCTGCTGTTTCAGACTTGTCCAGTTTGAAAGTGGCAGATCCTCTACATGGATCCACAGGTTCTGGAGACCAGGAATTGAGTAGCGATCCGGATGCAATGATGCAAAAATTGCTGGAAAACATGTTCAAGAATGGTCATCAACATAAAGATGCACAGGAAGCTTCAACAGTGCTGCCAGACGATTTCATGAAAACAATGTCGTCGATTTTACAACAAAATCCGGATAAGGGAGGTGTCGAGTCTGAGCCAATGGAGCCAAAATCACAAGAGGAACTGGAATATCAAGCGCAACTGGACCAATATCACGAATATCAGTCTAGAAGTTTCAAATCGATGTTTGTGGCTTTCAGATTTGTGTCTATCTTGATACTGTTCTACCGCAAAGTCGTGGGATTGTCGTTGTTCTATCCTACATTTGACAAGAGATCTCTTGAGTTTGCAGTGCAGGGAAAGATTGATTTTTGGAATTATTTCGTGGCATTTGAAGTTTTGTTCTCGCTGATGTATCTGGTTATTTCATCAACGGTACTTCCACAAAAGAAGTCCTCTGGACCTTTGATCTCTATTTTGGAGAGTTTCGTTCCGTCGATAAGACTGGTTTTGAAGTACGGCGAGCTCTTTACTTTGTTTGCGAACGACGTGTCGCTAGTGGTAATTTTGCTTGGACTTTTGGCTTATATCAATGTATAAAGAAATAGTCTGAATGTACACTTTAGATTCTAATTAATGTCGTCAGAACCAACAATTTGCATCCATGTTTTACCCTCTTTCTTGAGCTCCTCTGTTATTTCGTCCTTGATTTTTCTGGCCAATCCAGGTCCTTTGTATGCGAAAGCTGTGTAAAGTTCAACAAAAGTGGCTCCAGCTCTAGCAAATTCCAGAGCATCTTTTCCAGAACTAATTCCTCCACAGCCAACTAGCACGAGATCCGAGTCTTTGGTATGTTTTCTCAATAGACGGAATGCCTTGAGTGAAATCTCTTTGAGCGGAGCCCCAGAAAGACCACCTGTTTGGCCCACCAATTCTGGATCTTTGGTGATAAGTTTATCAATGGGTCTCTGGACTGTAGTGTTGGACATGATAATACCGTCGATCTTTGCATCTTTGGCGGACCTTGCAATTGACTCAATCTCCGGCTCTGAGAGGTCTGCTGCTACTTTGACCAAAACAGGTGGACAAACGTTCTCAAGAGCGTTTCTTTGTGCCACCACCTTTGTGAGCAAGTTGGTGAGCTTAGACTCGTTTTGAAGATCTCTCAAACCTGGAGTATTTGGAGAAGAAACATTCACCACCAAAACATCAGCGAACTGTCCAAATCTTTGCACACCAAGAAGATAATCGTTCACTTCGTCACCAAACTTGTTTTTTCCGAGGTTGATGGCCAGCAGCTTTCCATTTCTAAACGAGTTGTTCTGGGCTTGAGGGTTTTGAGCTAGCAATTTCTCAAATCTGAGTCTCAATCTCGCAAGAACGTTCCAATGTCCTGAGGAGTTGAACCCGTATCTATTGATAACGGCCTCGTCTTGACCAAGTCTGAAGAAACGAGGCTGTGGATTCCCTGGTTGCGGCTCTGGTGTAATGGAACCAATCTCAATGTAAGAGAATCCGAGATCGAAAACTCCGTCGATGGCTTCACCTTCCTTATCAAATCCTGCTGCCATTCCAACCGGATTGGACAGGTTTTTACCAAAAACCTCCACATTCAGGACAGGATCGTCTTCATCGCCAAACAGTTTTGGAGTCAAGCCATACTTAAGCAGAAAGATACCAAGCCTGTGTCCAGTTTCGGCATCTGTAAGCATACGGATTAGTGGACAGTACACATACTCATTGATGGCAGAGCGTGCATCCAAAGAGTACAGTCCAAGACCTAATCCTCCAACCAAAAGGACTGTAGTGTTAGGCAGCAGCCGGGATTGTAATGGCTTGATGGTAGCACGGCGTGCGGAAAAAAATCTACGGGAAGCACCGATTTGTTTTCCCAGAGTGTTTCTAAGAGCCTGGTACATCATTTTGCGGTGTTTCGCCCGACTCTAAATTCGTCAGCAGTCAAAGGTGGCATGACACTTATTGTTTACAGAAAATCGAGACCTTTTATAAAATAAAAAAAACCAAAAAAACTGAATAAACCTTTACACGGATTCATATGAAAAAGCACGCTCTGAATAGTTATATGTCTTAACGGTTGTTTTCCCTCCGTATCCTATCCCAGGCTGATACATTAGATTCAATCTGTTTCTCGTCGATGCAGTTGTCAGTCAATGAAACGTCAAAGACATCGGCAGAGCTATTTTGAGCTGCCAGTTCCTCTTGCTGTTGCTGTTTCAATTTCAGATGTAGCGGGTCTTCGTTGTGTCTAACTTTGTTCCAGGCACTATCAGAACTGACAGCAGAATTGGACTTTTCAAAACCTGGAACACCATTCACTGAAAGCGGTCCATTTTCCTGTACCAAATTTGTGTTAAATTCGGTGATAGTTCTTGGGTCTTTGATCCGGGAGTCCGGGTTCTCACTGGATTTCTTGAAGTATGCAGCCCAAAACCACGATTTGGTCAATGGATCCGGCGTATTTTCCACCACTTTGTACAAATTGGACTGTTCTCCGTGGGTTTCCTTGAATTGTGCAAGACTGCGTGAGTACATGACGGGAGTGAATGCCGAGGGAAGGAATGCACTAAGAATAAAACCTCCAAAAACAGGATACATTGGATTCACCATTTTTCCTTTCTTTTTGAGTAAGAATGGCAGCGAAACTCCAGTCACAAATCCTGCCGTCGAGAGAAACAGCAACTTATTCATGGCGTTCTCAAAAAACCTTTGTAGTTCTTTTCTTTCTGGGGCTTCTAGAGTGTGTTCAACATCATAGAACTCAATGGCCCTTTTTTGCGCTTCCTTAAAGAGCGCACTTTCCTTATCTGTGCTCATGTTGTATGTGTGTGCAGTTGAACTGGCGATGTTTTCCCCAAATCAAGTAAAGTAGAAAGGATTGAACTCAGTAATTTTGCCAATTCAAGCAAATCGTTGGTCGCGACGCAAAAAACATATCGACGCGTCGATTGAAACTTTACTCTATGTGTTCATTCTCGTCTTTATCGACAACTGCTCAACTGAAACTTACAGCAATATTTCCTCTCATAGAAAGACAAGATTCTTAATGTCCAATAACTTCCCCAACCTAACTTGCCCCCTCTCTAAGCCATTTTAGCCTACTTCTCGCAGTTCCAATTCTCCTTTTTCCCCACATCGTCGTGGCACCTCGACGGTTAGAAGCCCCGGTTCTCCGCATTTTCAAGTATTTAAGGAATCCTCTTCTTGTCATCGGCCCGAAATTCGCTTTTCTGCTCAGCTTACCAGCATTAGCACCAGTCAACATGTCTGTCCCAGAATCAAAAACTCCAGGCCTCAAACCTGTTCTTTTCGTGCACGTGGATGCGGAAGAACCAGAGTCTGTTCTTTCAAACGCCTCTGGTTCTCAGACTGTCGTGCGTGTGAGTGGCGGATTTGTGAAATCTTTGGATCCAAAGTTGCCATTCGACGCTAAAATTGTCACAGGAACCGATGATATTCGTTTCGACAAGACCAATCCTTCGGTTGGACATTTAGACTGCCGTCTCTACTTGAACTTTGGTGATTCCAACGCTATCAAGGGATTCGTTCATTACACAGGAGTGGTTCAATTCGAAGATACCGTTGCTGAAGTTGTTGGTAAGCAAAAATCTTATATGGAATTTTCAGATGGCTATGTCACGTGCCACCCATTGATCACTCTTGATGAGAGTTTGACAAAGGAGGCTTGGGTTTCACGTTTGAATTACATTGGTAAAGGACGTTTCATTAGGGATGCAAATGGAGCGTTGAAGGTCCAGTATTATGTTTATACGTTTGAGTAGCGAACCAGAAACGAGACAGGTTGTGAGTGAATCACGAGCGTAGCATTGACTGAAATTACTCATCAAAACTGTTGAGGGTGAAGAATTCTCAATTCTGAGGTGCACCGAATAAGCAGGTCTACTTAGTGCTTATGCACTACTTGGTCTCTCGCTGTATCCGACTTCTTCAATCTCAACGGATAGTATTTCATTCGGTTGGACGGTCCAGTAGGTACAATTGTGTAGGCACATTTAAACAATCAATTGGTGTAGAGATGTTTTATCAACTCCGTCGTGCCTTTCACAAGTGCGTGCGCGGGACAAAAAGGGCCGTGGTGAAGCTGAGACGGAAACAAAGGAAAGAAAGAACAAAGAAAGGGGGCTCCAGAAAAAAAATGGTTATATGAATAAACAACTCAACAGGTGGTAGAACGCCATTGTCTAGAAACGACACGATCCTTGCATTCAGGAGTCGATTTGAGAAACACTGCTTGGTGAGCAGAAAACGGCTCTCACAGCAATATAATTTGCGACGGGCCTGAGCGAGCGAGCGACGCCAGCGTAAGTGCTTGATAGCGTTTTGCCCTTATCCCTCAATTATCCATGAATACACACCCAGACGAGTTCGCATCAACGCCCGGAGGTTTCGACACCAGTAACGGTGGTTCCGGGTTTGTTGGCGGTTTTGAAAACTCCGGGGACGATGCCAATGGCGTTATGGAATCACTAGGAGCTATGGGAGCTCAATTAGGGACTCAATTGCCCTCCCATCTTGTGGGTCTTTCGGGGTTTGATATTCAAAATGGACTTATAGAAGACCATGAGCATTTTCGATTTGGAACCCCGCCTTCAAGTTATCATGAGGCAACCACAATATCATCCAACAGTTTCCCATTGGTTGGACATATCAGTACCAGCAGTACCAGCAACACAGAATCGCAACGAGATCATCTTCCAGACCAAAAGGAGTCATTGTCTCAACAGCAGCATGTTACGGATGATGCCACGAATCAACCGCGTCGCTCGCGTGCATCTGGCGAGATCCTGGCATATCTGATCTCAGAATTCAATAAAAACTCCAATCCAAATACCACCATTCGTAAGTCAATTTCAGATAAGACAGGCATGAGCGAGCGATCTGTCAGAATATGGTTTCAGAATAGACGAGCAAAGGCTAGAAAGCTGGAGAAAATGAGTCAACAGGACGCGTCATCTGGATCTCAAAATTCTCAGTATGTGGTATCATCAGTTACGGGTGGAAAATCTTCCAATCTGTCAATTGCACCAGAACCAAGACGTTCACCTCAGTCAGCTAAAAGAACTGTTTCGCTCACAGGAATTCATAACCAAACGAAACCACAGATCGAAGTCAACGAAAAGTATAGCCTCATAGACTGTGTCTCAGTCTCTGTGGGTCCATGGCAAAGAATCAAATCCGGTTATCTTAGCAGTTCAGTTTTGACAAACTTACACAACTTGTCACCAAAATTGCTCAATAGCCTGATGCTTACCACTGATTTGCTTATTGTATTGTCAAAAAAAGATCATGAATTGAACTATTTTTTTTCTGGTGTTTTTCAGAACGAAAAAGTGTTGTTTAGAATCTTTTTTCCCGTTGTTAACATCCTCAATTGTTCAGTTCTTCATTATCAAACACAAAAGCCTACAAGGGGTCCTCGGAGTTCCAGTGGAAGAGACAGTGATGATGGACTCAGTGATCATTCCAGCAGTAGTCAAAACGATTCGATGGCTCAATTACAAATACAGCTCACTGCTCCACCTAAGTTTGCTGTTCACTTTCTGCGAGATCTCACTACTGGAAAGGAAAATCTGAATCAATGGTCTATATGTGAAGATTTCAGTGAAGGTCAACAAGTTGTGACGGCTTATGTTGGGGAAGGAGGAACGGAAGTTCCCCATGTTTTAACAGGTGGGCTCGAGTATGTTCAGTACTTGAACTCTTACATTGTGTCTTTGAACCAATCTATTCCTCATTCGACATTTCCAGGCCCTACAACAGAGCACCCAATTCTTATCTCGCCTTCCCCATTTCTGGGAAATGGAGAACAGACAGCGTACAATGGGCATACAGATACTCAATTGGAGGAGTTTCCAATTGCGTCACCAGCTTCTGCACCTGAAGATCATCATTTGAATTCATCGTTGAATGTGCAACAACAACAAGAAGATGCTTCAAGCTCTCTCATACCTGAACATTATGGCTCGCATACAGACAATAACTCAATTCAACAACTTAACAATACTCCACCAATTGGATCGCTAAGCGTTGCGCATTCTGTTGATGACGAGTCTGGTTTGCTGCATCTAGATACTCCAAATTTGGAGATGTTTCAGGATCACTATATCGATGAAGGTTCTGGAAATTCTAATAACAGAAATTACAATAATTCTCCGAACATGGGACTTGATTCTACGAACGTTTCAAGAAACAGTCTTATGTTGACTACGGGGAAAAATCATGATGAGTATCGTAATTTACATGCTGAAGGAGACGAGAGTTTGCAAGGTTCTATCAGGGGTGATAGAATCCATCATGAAAGTGAACAAAGGATGGAGGAGGAGTTGTTTGGTATCAATAACGGTGTGGAAGATTCCGAGGGGGATTTGGGGTTTTGAAGTCACGTAAGCGAGCGAACGACGAGCGGAGTGAGTCGTGCTGGTCGTAAGTGAGTGAGAATCTTCGCTCGTGCTTCAACGAGTCCTCAATGATTCATCTTTTCTCTAGTAGCAGAGATGACTCAAGCTGGTTATTTTCTTTAATTGTCAAATATTTATGGTATCTAGTAATAATGACTTCATCTGCGTTACAATACAAATGACTAGCCACTCGTTAATGAAACATGAGAAAGCAAGCAAGCATAAGCTTCCAACTGTTATCACCCACCATTTCCTTTCCTACCCACAGCTTGCTTCGTTTGCCCATTGATTTAACTATAACTGAAAATTAAATAATAAGTTGAAATAAATATACATTTATAAATAACCTCTAACAATCTATTACACCACCCCTTCATAATCAATTTCCATCGAGTCCATTGCAGTTAGCAGAATATTCTTGTTTTTATCCTTCAAATAACTCAAAAGAATGTACCAAGTAGACCAACTCATAGAAATTTTAGAGTATTTAAACTCTAAAATGGTGCAGTAAGCATCATTCAAGTCACCAGAGTTCAAAGCATTGAATAATGATTCATTCAATCCATCTGATTGGGTTGACTGTATTGACTCACCCTGAACAACTGATATACCCGACAGCATCGAAAAAAGTCCAGTTTCTTTGGATTTAGTGATGTGCTTCGCAGTACTCACAAAACGTTCAGCCAGTTCTTTTTCTCCAATTTGGTTGATAGCTGAACTATACTTACTCCATTTCTCTTCCAACTCGTCTTCTAAATTGTCAACTTGTCCAACCGCGGCAGGATTCGTGTAAAACGAATTTGTCTGAAGCAAATCTCGAATTTTACCCACAACGAAATTGGAAACAGGATCACAACGAGCTTCAAGAGAACTCATTAGCTCCCAGTACCTGTCATAGTCAATTCCCTGTTTTTTGAACAGCTTGAGGACAACAAAAATGTCCATAACCTTATTTCTCTCCATGCAGTGATCAATCATTTGTTTGAGAACAGACACGGAAAATGGAGTATAGGAGGAACCCATGAACTCAAACACATGCAACAACTCTCCTTCCATGAGTAATCGACGCATAATATTGTATCTATGACGAGGTGGAATATCCTTCAGGCTCGAAAAAACCGACTTTTCCACCATCCAATCTAGAACACCTTTCATACTCCCAATATGTTGATACTTCTTACCAATCACTTTTCCAAGAACCGGGATTATATCCACTCTTCTCTCCACCATCATATCGACAATTTTGGAAGCAATGAGTGGGTTGTCTATTCTGGTCACCAAAATATACCATGTAGATGAGTTTGGAGTGATTCCATGCGTTTGCATTAGTCGCAAGAACCTGGCTGTAACTTTCAAGCTCACTGAAGCTGTCCAAAATACCCAATTGAAATCGTCAACTGTCACGGCAATCAGATTTGAACTGATCGTATTTTCAATTATTTCAAATCGAAGGGTCTTGGTGTAAAATCTGAATATCAATCTGCGTGAAGACTCTTGTAAATCCTCCAATGGAAATGAGTTAACATAATCCAAAACCTGCGGTCTTAGGTGTCTCTCATAGTGGAACCCATTGGCAAACAGAATCGCTATATTTTCGTCTGGCGAGAGATAGTTGTGTAGATCAATGCATTTTTGTTCTTCCTCTTTGGAATACATCAAACGCATATAGAGGGAGGAGTTGTCCGCAATCGACTCATATCCACAAGTATCTGCTAAAACGGCTGTGAAATCCTCACAGATTCTTCTGTTGAGTAAGCCGATCTCTTTTGAGGGACTGGTAGACTCCTGTGTTTGGCGTAAACTGCTAGCAGTTGCGTTGTAGATATAATTTTTGTTGATGAGATTCAAATCATAGAAAAGATTGAGTGCTGCAGTGTAATTTCGACCATCTTTTTTAGTTGCGAAATGATCAAGAACAATCTCAATAAATTGTTCATAAAAAAGAGCCGGATTCAATCCAATAAACTCCATGGCACGATTGAATTCACCGGCGTCAAGGTAGGAGGGAAGCAATTTCAATCTCATGCTGTAGTTTGTCTCCCTCACGTCGGCGTGGCCAACACTCTTTGTCCATTCCAATGCCTCTTCGAAACTACCCAGCTGTTTCGTTTTCAATTCCACCGCTTGAGAGAAGACGGGAGTCATCGGAACCCTCTCTTTTGCCATTTCATCCAGGAGTTGAAACTTTGTCTCCTTGGAAACTAATGTAGTGAACAGTATGTACCATGTGGAGTCATTCGGATACACCTTCAAAGATGGGAACCCGGATAGAAGTCGAACTGCAAGATCCTCCTCTTTATTGTTCAATGACCACCACAACATGTAATTCAACACATTTGCCATTGGTTCTTTATTGTGTGTTTCTATGAGCATTTTGAGAAGATTGTTCAAGTTGTTGAAATCTTTTTGTCTATAGAGGAATGCTGCCATGTGTTTGATAGCTGAGGGATTAAGCCCAGAACGGAGTTCCTGAGATTGCAGAACGGAGGAAATGAATCGATGTACTTCAGTTGTCTCAGAGGGTTTAAACTGTGCGGTTCCTTGTTTAAAAAGTTCGAAGGCGAATAATTTGTTCACTTCGGATGGAGATTTGGTGCTAGAAATACGATTCACGTTGATATGACACCCTAAAGGACTGACAGTTTTAGCGTTATAGCTTTCGTGGAGGCATTCTCGTTTGTAAACTCGTGAATCACGAACGGAGTTTCCTCTTGCCACAAGAAGAAACTTGTTCAAAAGGGCTAGTTCTTGCTGGAGTTTAGTAGATCCATAACGTGATTTTTCGTGTAAATCTAAGTAGACAGGTTTGACAGTGGGGAACGCGGAAACTTGCACTGTAGCAAGCTGTCTCGACAAGAGAGATATTGGTCTGAAAACACCTGGTTTCAGTGTATGGAACACCATCTCATAGCGAGTTAATAAATTTGGGGAGTGAAGGAAAAGTTGATGGGTTTTAAATTATGGGCCCATTTTTGGGGAGATGAAAAGCGGGGAACACAAAATAATTTTGTGGATTTATTTTTTGCGTCTATTGAGTGATAGTACAGACTATCGACGCAAAACTAATAACTTTTTTTTATCAACGCGCGATTAGGATCTTTTTTCGCAAGGAGAGTTTGCAAGTGTGTAAACCCTTTTCCCTCTGTTGATTTATCATTTTCAAAGCAGTTTAGGGTATCAGTGAGCTTCGTAGAAGCAGATTGGCTATAAGACTGCCACAATCTGTGAAGATCGAACTAGATTGACGCAAAATTTGCGCCAAAGCGTCGGAAAACGTTCCAAGAAACGCGTTTTCCCTCAAAATCTTCACTCTTGTTGAGATGTCCATCAAGAGAGAAAACAGAGACCGTGAGTTGCCAGATGACGCGAACCCGGTGAAACGTCTAAAAACCGAAGTTTCTACGGCTGAAAAATTATTGAACACAGAAAATGGAGGGAAATATCCTCAATCACAGCCTGAGGAGGATGAGGATGAGGATGAGGATGAGGATGAGGATGAGGATGAAGATGAGGATGAAGATGAAGATGAAGATGAAGATGACGACTCATCAGAGTCATCAGACTCATCCAATGAATCGGATTCTTCAGTGGATGGCGATGACCC
Source organism: Ogataea pini (assembly GCA_003707665.2). Lineage (NCBI taxonomy): Eukaryota > Fungi > Ascomycota > Pichiomycetes > Pichiales > Pichiaceae > Ogataea > Ogataea pini. The sequence continues at coordinate 71,901 of PPKL02000023.1, read as the reverse complement.
CGACAAACGAGAAATGTCGGAACACGAACAATTTCAACTTCAGGCCAAATACCGAAAACTCGACCGCGATCTCATACAGCAACGAACAGAGATTGCACGACAAAATGGAGTCTCCATTGTTGCAAAATCCTTGAACCGAGCAGATGAATTGTTTTCGGAAACGAAAACGTCCATTCAATCAAACATCGTCGCCAAAGATTCAGCAACTCTCAAAGAAATCGGTCTTCAGGCAAAACTAGCTACTAAGAACATGAAGCTAGGTAGATCAGAAAGAAACCTCGATTTTAACGAGTTTGCATCTAATTTTGTTAACTTCTTCACCGCCTCGAACGAACATGGCTACGCGGACACCCTTGACGATGCTGACGAACTAATATCTGATCGAAGTTTCACTAGATTCAACTGGCTTAAAGCCGGACTTCTGTACCAAAATTGCTCTGCAAGAGCACCAACAATAGAGTTTTTGCTCGGACCACTTGAAATCACCAAAAAGCAGAGAAATATGCGTCAGAGATTGAAAGATGACTCCAAAAATGGAACCACGAAGACTGCAAGCAGGAAGACAGCCTCAGAAATCATGGACAAGGATAAACAGGACGATACAACGACAAACTCTGAGAAGTGTTTCAGGAAACTCAAGGGTTTGAACCAGGAAAAAATCAGTCTTTTCGAGTTTTTCATTGATCCGAACTCGTTTGCCAAATCGGTGGAGAATTTGTTTTACACAAGTTTTTTGATCAATCATGGGAAAGTGATACTTGGAAAAGATTCGAATGGGTTTCCGTATGTTCAAGAAGCAAATGGAAATACGGTTTCAGAATTGCCAAGGTACACAAACAAAGATGACTCCAAATCTCACATCATTTTCGATTTGGATCATAACACATGGAGGAATCTGATAGAGTATTATAATATTACAGAATCGTTTCTAGCCGACAATTAGGCCTACAATATATACAAAACATCTGATGAGCGAAGCGAGTCGCAAGGCTCGCGAGTGAGTGGTGATAAGGCGAGTGATGACGAGCGGAATGGGTAGTTCAATTCCAACATTTCATTCGCTCATGACTTGGTTCCCTCGTCGTTCATTCCCCTCACGATCCACCCATTCAACGTTGTCAGCTGATCCAACGGCCACTTTCTCACCACTGGCGATCCCAACCTCGTGGTGAAACCCTTCTCAAACAGTTCAATTCCTGCCCAGCCAATCATGAGTGCGTTATCGGTGCAAACCCGGGGTTCTGGAAAATAAAACTCAGAAACTCCAAGTGGACTCAATTGATCTTTGAGCATCTGTCTTAGCAACTTATTGGAACCAACACCACCAGAACAAACGAAGCGAGGAACTCCCAGATCTTTCACTTTGATAGCAAGCTTGATCTTCGTTAGCATGTGTTGAAAGATCGTGGTTTCGATTAGATACCCCATTCTTGCACGAATAGCATCGTCTGCAGGAGTTTCACCGTTATGATATTTTTTCAACGAGTTTCTCAGTTGCGAGATAAACGAGGCAAACGAGTAAGCGAGAACGTCTCTACGGTTCCACTCGTTTAACATCGGCTCTTTGATATCAAATTCAACTGGCTGGCCCCATTCTTGTCTATGTTTATCGAGAAATTGTTCTAGTTCACGGCCAATCATGTTTCCTTTGAGTCCGAGCTCACGACCACACTTATCGAGCGCATCGCCAGCAGCAATATCCAAAGTATCCACAAGAATCTCATGCTCCGTCAGACTCCGACTCAATAAACACATTGTATGGCCACCACTCACAAGTAGACTGAGAAACGGGAACTGCGGTTCTGTACCATTTGAGGCTAATCTGGGCACTAACAGATGACCCAGCATGTGATTCACTCCCACCAGAGGTGTTTGCCATGCGATTGAAAGTCCGGAAGCCAGCTGATATCCACCAACAAGAGAACCTATCATTCCTGGACCTCTAGTTGCACAGATCAGATCGGGTTTGTTTGTACCAATCCAGCCGTGTTTTAACACCATTTGGTCCACCAAGACAGCAATGTTGCTTCTGTTGTGTTTGGCTGCGTCTGCTGGCACGACACCACCTGATTGGACAGAGTCAAGGGTAAGCTTTTGTTCATCTAGGACAGTTGGAGGGTGGTTTGAATCGAACCTATCGAGAAGTGCGACACACGCGTCGTCGCAGGAAGTTTCGATAGCCAGAACGCGATATCCGCGACGACCATATGTGGTTGATAATAGTGGGGCACGGCAGAGCCTTACAAGCATGTGGGGGGTGTTGATGGGGGTCAATGATCTCGAGGAGTATCTTTAGGTATAATTTTTTTGAAAAAATAATGTATTTACGGTAATTGATTTTCAGTCACGTGATTTTCAGTCACGTGGTATTTGGGACAGTGATACATAACTTTGCTGAGTAAGTAAATGGATACTTTGAAAGACCAGTGATTACTGACGAGCAAGCATGATTCAATCCAGAGCAGTTGTCTTGAGTTACCCAACCTATTCGCTCGTCATTCGCTTCGCTCGTCACTCGCTTCCTTCGTCAGCCGGGTAACATTTTGGACACCTTTTCGCGACCCGCGAATAATTGACAGCCCGAACGAGGAAAACGGGAGCGATTAGTAGGAAAAATCATTGAATAAAAAAAAATCAAAGTGAAAAATAAATTTTGTCCAACTGCCAAAGTCAAAGGCACTTGTCAAAAGAGTAGTTTTCATCACATCGTCAAACCACTTGCTCGATTGAAATTTGCAAACTCCGTCTTCTCTAGCTAGAATTAATAGAAATTTGTTGAAAACTGACCAATCAAGACCATTTCTTTGGCTACAGAATCAACACAGACAAGAGGATAATCTAGATCACAGCGGTTCCCTCGAAACCTATGGTGACAAAATAGTTTCTTACAACAGAAATTTGGATATTCAAAGCACATCAAACACATCTGGACACCATTAGGACACCAACAAAAACCCAATAACCCCTGGGATTAAGTGTCTTTCCGCCAGAGCATGATAAATCAATATATTCAACAAAATAGACTCACATCCATCTGTGACTTTGCATCGCCTCGCATAGTCCAATAGAATCAAATAGAATATCATACAGTCAAAAATGCCGCAATTGCCGTCCACCTCCCGCATAACTATACCTGAATACGAGCACCATCATGTTCAACGAACGAGCGAGACAGAGACTGTCAAGACACGTTCTTCTTCGAGTCCATCGCCCCCAGACCATCCAAAACTTTGGCATTGTCTTGTAGCGGGCGGACTGGGAGGAATGGTTGGAGATTCATTAATGCATTCATTAGATACTGTCAAGACAAGACAACAGGGAGCACCAAATATAGCCAAATATAAGAACACCATTGGAGCTTACGCAACTCTTCTAAAAGAAGAAGGGTTTTTCCGTGGTCTTTACGGTGGATACGGCGCCGCGATGCTTGGGTCGTTCCCGAGCGCGGCTGTTTTCTTCATCACTTATGAGTCAGTGAAGAGGACTGCAATTGACGATTTGGGAGTCAACGATACTGTTGCTTATTTAGGGGCCGGTTTTCTTGGAGATTTTATGTCCTCTGTGTTTTATGTTCCTTCGGAGGTTTTGAAAACGAGATTGCAACTACAAGGTCGTCATAATAACAAGCATTTCGAGTCGGGTTACAATTATACGGGGACTCTCAACGCGATTACTACTATCATACGGACGGAAGGATGGCAGACGTTGTTTTTTGGATATAAAGCGACGTTGGTTAGAGATTTGCCGTTCTCGTCCTTACAGTTTGTTTTTTATGAAAATTTCAGACAACTTGCATTCAATTTGAGTGGACGCAACTCGGATCAAGATCCATTGAGTTTGAAAATGGAGCTCTTGACAGGCGCTGCTGCCGGTGGTCTTGCTGGAATGATCACCACGCCGCTTGATGTGATCAAGACGAGAATGCAGACACAGAATACCAACATTATTCAAAGTAAGTCACAAGCTCCAACGGCGGAGATTTTGACTTCGAATTCGATTGTGAGGAGTTTGCTTACTGTTTACAGGAATCAGGGCGCGGTGGGATTGTTCAGTGGAGTTGGTCCAAGATTTGTTTGGACTAGTGTTCAGAGTAGTGTGATGTTGTTGTTGTATCAGTTTTGTTTGAGGGCCCTTTCGACGGGGGAGATTACTTTTGAGTAAGCGAGCGAGCAACGAGCTAAGCGAGTTGTTCGTGAGTGAGAGTTATGGAAAATAAAGCACTCGTGAGTGAGAGTTATGAAAGAGAGTACATCTCTTTCTGCTCAATAGTGAAACCTTTACTTTTGTTATGCTATCAGACTCATTACCACTCCATTTGACTAAGGAAAATTCCGATGGATATGACCAATCTACCATTCAAGCCCAAAGCCACAGTTGTTTCACTAGCGATTGACTCGCTTCGCTTGCCACTCGCCTCATGTACATACTAACATCTCTCAAAAACCCTATACAACCCCGGTAAATTAGCCACCTCCACCAAATCCTTTGACAAGTTTTCAGTAGCCAAAAATCTCTTCTTTATCGCTGGAAATATCACATTCTCCAAAACCTCCTTTACACTTTCCGTATCTTCATCATCCTCACTCAACGACGGTGGAACATGAAAAAGAGCCAATTGTCTAAGAATTCCTCCCAAACACGCTTTTTCATCATCCCAGTCAACTTTTGTGCCCAATTTGAACAAAAAGATCGCAAGTTTATCCATACAAGGAAGATATCCTTTCAAGAATAGTGGGATGGTCTGTATCTTTGGATCTTCTTCATTGGTGATTTCAATAGAGAAATATTCATACAGCATTTCTCTCATCTGGATGAGTGTATCAAGGAGTTCCTGCATCGGCGGCGCATTCTTCATCTCATCGTAAATACTCTCCAATAGTTTTCCTATTGATATCGGTGTTGAAAAACGAACTTCTCCAAAGTTACTGAAATCTGAAAGACCAATTTGATAGAAAAATTCGTTGCAAATGGAAGCGTAATCAATTAGAAACAATTTGACGTCGTATTGGAGACATAAAAGTCTTCGCTCGTAGTCAACAATCCCAATAAACGTGTGTTTTGAAAAGACATCGGTGAGATATTTGTTGGTGGAGTGTTCCACTTCTTTTCGGAGATCCAAAACGCTTTGAAGTTGTACTGAAACTCGCGGGGTATCTACATCATCGGTGACTGTAGGTTCCGAGCAAATGCTTGAATGATCGGTGATAGTGGTGGGTGTCGTGAAATTAGCTTGCTCACCTTGCTCTCTGTGCTCCGACTGTATAAAGGAACTTAATGTCGACTGATTGAAGTCTGTACGAACAAGCTTGTGTTCATACGGCCTTTTATACTGCTGTAGTTGAGAAAGCGAGCGAGTCTTTGTTGGCTTCGCTTTCTCCTCCAAATGAACCCGTTTTGCACTGGGCAACACCTGCTGAGTGAGGAAACTCCGCGACGAATCAATTGAATCCAAAACTGAACTGATCCGATTTACAACGTGCTCGACAATCTCATCTTCAAAAAGAAAACGAACTTCACGCTTCGTTGGATGGACGTTAACATCGACATTTGCCGGTGTAAGGTTGAGTGCAAGGTAAATGAACGGTCTATGGCCCTTTGGGAGATAGTTGGAATAGACTTGTGTGATTGCTCTGCGCAGAGGATCACAGGAAACCAGTCTATCATTGACGAAGAAAATAGGTGGCATGCTTTTTTTGTTGTCAAAATTAGAGCTTGAAACAAACCCAGTGCAACCAACAAGTCCAATCTCATCGGCAGGCAAAATGTCAAGCTCTACCAGCTCGCTAGCCACTGATGAGCCGTACATTGCTCGAATTCTGTCTTTTGTCGGAGTATTTGAACGAACGGAGACGTCATTCGAGGAGGTTGCGTATTTTTTGCAGGTGAATCCAACGTTATTAGTGTGCACAGCGTATCGACTCACAACGTCAACGATTTTGGCGTACTCGTCTGAGGGTGATTTGAGAGATCTTAATCTTGAAGGGAAGTTGAAAAACAGGTCTTCAACGATAATTGACGTTCCATCACGGCCAGCAACGGGTTTTGGGTCGGAAGACGGTTTTCCGTCACTGTACTCGCATTTCCATGCACATTGACTGGATTTAGTCTTGGTGATGACACTGAGATGAGAGATATGAGAGATACTTGCCAGAGCTTCACCACGGAATCCATAGGTTGAAATTGACTCGAGATCTTCGAAACGCGACAGTTTTGAGGTTGTGAAACGTTCGCAGAGGATGCATAGGTCGGAGTCGGCGATTCCTGTGCCGTTATCGGTAACTTGTAGTAGTTTCAATCCACCATCTTTGCATGAGACGTCGATCGAGGAAGCTTTAGCGTCGATTGCGTTTTCGAGGATTTCTTTGAGGGCGTTGGCTGGGGCTATGACGATTTCCCCTGCCGCAATTTTGTTGACCACAGATGGGGGGAGAGGTAGGATTCGTGACATGGAGGGAAGGAATGTCATGGGATGATGAGAGCTGAGTGTTGTGAGTGTTTGAGCGGTGAAATGTAGGGAGAAATTGATGGTGAGAAGTTCGCGAACGACGCGCGAACGACGAGAGTAGCGAGGAGTGAGGCAGGAGTGAGGCGGGAATAAAGGCAGGAGAGTTACAAGAGAGTAATGAATTGCATGGAACGCTCAAGAGTTCTATGACAGCTGTGTAGAGTCACGAAACTCGCTTCGCTAGTCTTGTTACGCGGCTCGCTCGTCGATCGACGCAAAATTAAACTTTCACCTACGGTTTTTAATATTTAATCAACGTCAACGGATTCAACGCCAACGGAATCAACAACCCTCAAATACCACCATAAAAGCCACTATTCACTTCGCTCGCCATTTGTGTTGCCTTCTCGTCGATCGACTCCTTTTCCCACACCTTTCTTACCCCTTTCCGCCCCAGTCCGCCCCAATTCTTTCTCTCTTCGCTTCGCTCGTCGCTCGTCGATCACTTTGCTTCGCGTCGCAAAAAAACTCACCCAACCCATACATTCCACAACCACCTCTCCTTATTTCTCTCTACCTCCTCAACATCCCCGCCCTTCACGCTCATTTAGCGACCTTCTCCCTCCCTCAAGTCCCCTCACCACCGTTTACGCTCCATCCACCTCAACCTCTCATATCCGTACACACCTCTCTCTCATTGCTCCTTTCGACGTCATAGGTGTAAAAATGACATCATTGGGCAACGCAGAAGCCGCCAAGCTGTCTCCGCAACTGAGAACTACAACCAGTTCGATGCCATCAACAGCACCACAATCACCAGGCTCAACAGCTTCAGCAACACAACGAAAAACTCTCGATCTAGAACCTAACCCGTTTGAACAGTCATTCGCCGGAACTAAAGAAGCTCCAAAAATTGAGATAAAAACAACTAGACAACCAGAAAAGGACAAAGATCTCCATGCTGTTCCCTTGGCAGCATCTCCTCCAGTGCTAACACCAGGTGGAACTCGTCGAGCAACTACAAGTAACGTACTTCCGCCATTGGTCGGTATTCTATCCCCAGGAGCCACATCGATCCCCGGAACCCCTGGGATCTGGTCTTCGTTGCTGGGATCTTCACAGTCATTTAGCGTTCCTCAATCGCAGCAGGGAATTCCGTACGGTTTTGCTACACCGTCTGCCGCCACCCAACAACAACAGCAACAACAACAACAGCAGCAGCAAATGTACGCGCAATTGCTCATGAACGCTAAAAAGACAGGTCTTACTCCAAATGAGAGCAGTTTGAGAACAGGACTTACGCCAGGACCCCATGGAATGGTCCCTCCCGCTCTTGTCCCGGCAGGAAGTTATTCGATGTTGCTTAATATGCCCGGTGGACCGCTTACACCGAGTGGACTATCGTTCTTGAGTGCAGCTGCACAGCCTCAGCAGACGGTACAGCCCCAACAGCCGCCTCAACAGCAGCCCCAGCCGCCCCAGCAGCCTCAACAACAGCCCCAGCATCGCACTCAAAATGGACTACACCAAAATGGTCAAAGTGGTCTACAACCTCAAGTTTCTTCGGCTCCTGAGGCGTCAGTTCCGCCAGTCGAAGCCCCTGTGACATCTGCACCCGCATCATCGCCTTCGCCTTCTACGGACTCCGCCAAACGCCCAGCTCCCGAAAAACCATCGAAATCAAAAAAAAAACCAAAAACTAAGGTATCTGTGAAACAAGAACCAGAATCTCAAGACGAAGAGGATACCATCACCACCAAAGATTCAGAATCTCAATCACCCGAAGAAGACAAAAGAAAGAGCTTTCTAGAAAGAAACAGAATCGCAGCCTCTAAATGCCGTCAACGCAAGAAAAAAATGGTTCAAAAAATGCAAGACGACTTGCAATTTTACTCTTCTCAGTACGACACACTCACTGCTCAAGTTTCCGAAATGCGTGAAGTGATAAAGACACTACGTTCAGTGTTGTATGCCCATCGCGACTGTCCTGCACTGCTGAACAGTATAGGAGATTCCGAGACTTTGAACAGTGTGTTGAATAATACTAATTATGGTTTTGCTCAATCGCAGTTACATGGTCAAATCAATGTGGCTCCCGCGGTGTCTACGGTATCTGTGGGGCCTCCAGTGCCCGCTGGCACCGGCCCGAGTGGCGGAATTCCATTTGAAGTTGCCAATGGCGTTACGCACGGTGGTCATGCAAATCACGGTGCTCCAGTGAACACTAACGTTCTGCCCGGCCTTTCACAGCCGGTTGCTCCTACCCAGTCGCAGGGAATGGGCTATTCGTAAGGTTATTTTATATAAATTATGTAATCAAGACGCTAACAAGCGAGGCGAGTCTCGTTTTGCTCGTCATTTGCTTACTATGGGTTCAGCTTGGTTTAAATTAGTTGATTCCAAATTGGTGTTGCCCAGTTTGTTAAGAGAAGCGGTGAAAAAAAATACATATGAACGAAAAAAAAAACCATCGGAGATCTGGTAATCATTTTTCATCAACCTTGGTAATCACTGATTACCATTGATTACTACCATCATGTCGTTCAATTACATCAAACAAGCTGGCAAGTTTCTCTGCATTGGCAGAAATTACATGGCTCACATCAAAGAGTTGAACAATACCAAACCAAGTCAACCATTTTTCTTCCTCAAGCCAAACTCGTCGGTTCTTCTGCCAAATCAAGGCCCAATTTTGATTCCAAAAGGTGTTGTGGCTCACCATGAAGTTGAGCTTGCTTGTATAATCGATAAGGAGCTGAAAAACCTTGATCCGGCTACTTTTGGTCCAAAGGAAGCCCTCGATGCTATCAGAGGTTACTCATTGGCTATCGATATGACTGCCAGAAATGTTCAAGATGCTGCCAAAAAGAAGGGTCTTCCATGGACCATTGGTAAGGGATTTGATACCTTTATGCCTCTTTCTGCGTTTATTTCAAAAGAGCAAATTCCAGACCCTTACAACGTGGAATTGACACTCAAGGTGAACGGCGAGGTTAAACAACAAGACCCTACTTCGCTTATGATTTTCCCAATTCACAAATTCTTGAGTAGTATGTCTTCGATTATGACTATTCAGCCAGGCGATGTGATTTTAACTGGTACTCCAAAGGGTGTTGGTCCACTTGTTCCTGGTGACGAGGTTGAAGCTTGGGCCAGTGTGGATGGAAGTGTGATTGGGGATAGTGTTTTGAAGTTCCCGGTGGCCGAGAAGGAGGGGCCATATGTGTTTTCGGAATGAACGACTAGCGAAGCGAGTGGTTCCAGTAATGAGTCACTCAACTCACCCATTCTTATTGATAGCACTAACTAGAACAATTTAGATCAATGTACCCGGTCAGAAACATGATGTTCTGACCTAAAGACTATAAATGTTTGCTGGATTATGTAGAGGAATTTGGTTGCAAAAGTTGGTGATCAGATGGTGATCAGATGGTGATCAGATGGTGATCAGTTTACTATATCTCCCTCTTCAAACTTCTCTTGATAAGGTATGTGCCTAGGTTACACAAAGCGTTGAGGAAGTTTGTCGGTTCCATGAACTGCCTGAAATGCCCAGCTTCGCTCGTCAATGCCCCATAAACCCAAACTCCACAACTCCTGGAATTTCTTTGCCCTCCATTCCTGGTAACTCCTTACAACACTCCTCCAAAGCCTGCAACGCCTCAGTAATTTCCTCCTCCTTCACAACCAACGGAGGACAAAATCTCACAGTCTTGTCATGAACCATCTTACAAGCAATCCCCTTGGCCCGTAAATACATACAAACATGCCAAACGCTCATTCCGCGAAGCTCCAACAACGACAAATTGATATCAAACCCAGCGATCAAACCAACTCCTCGGACATCCTCAATCAAGGCATACTCTTTACACAGATTACGTAAGCCATTTTGGAGCAGCGGACCAACAATATCCACACGATCACCTAATTTCTCCTCATCGTAAACTTTCAAAGCCGCAAGAGTAGCCACACAACTCAGCGGAGAACCACTAAACGTGGCTCCATGAGTGTTGGGCTCGATTGAATTCATTATTTCGGCAGAAGACATCACAATGGAACATGGATACAAACCACCTGTAATTGATTTCGCCGCAATCAGAACGTCAGGTTTGACAGTACTCAAATTCTCATATGCCCACCATTTGGATCCACATCTGAAACAACCCATTTGAACTTCATCTGCACACCACAAAACGTTGTATTTATCACAAAGTTCTCGAACTTTTTCCAAATATCCTGGAGATGGAGGATAAATTCCACCTTCACCTTGAACAGTTTCAATAATGAAGCCGGCAATTTTTTTTCCTTCCAGCTTGAAACATTCCTCTAAAGACTCGATATCATCAAACAAAAGGGTCTTTCCATCACCGTAAGTAGCTCCAACATTTGGTATAAACGGACCATAATTTGTTTTGGCCTGTTTATTAGTAGATCCGGAAGTAACACCCAAAAGTCTTCCATGATAGTTTTTGGCAGCCATCATCACTTTAGCTTCGTTTTGAGGAATATTTTTCTTGGTGTAACCCCACGATCTACAAAGTTTTATAGCGAACTCCACTGCTTCTCCTCCTCCGTTCAATGGTAACACTTTTTCAAATCCAAACTTGGTGCACAAACATTCGCAAAATTCAGCAAAAAGTGTATGAGTGAATGCCCTTGAAGGAAGAGCTAATTTAGAATATTGCTCGGTGACGGCTTTCACGATCGCCGGGTGATTATGTCCGGTGTTTGTGGCACCATAGGAAGCACCGAAATCAAGAAACCTGTTCCCGTCGGCATCAATTACCTCGATTCCCTGGGCTTTATCAAAAACAATTGGAATCGGAGTGTAATTATGAGCAGAAAACGTTCTCTCCTTACGGATGATCTCGAGAGATTTTGGAGTTGAGGTAACTTTGAACGATGTCATTGCCAATTGGACTCTCCAAAAGAGAATTACATTACACTGTAGTTTGCAGCCGTTTCTTACTCATAATGAAAAATGATCGCTTGTTGGCTCCATTTTCACCGATAAGAGATCTGATGAACAAAACAGGAAGCTTGCGATAAGGGGAAAGAAAAAAAAAAACAGTTATTCGAAAAGCACCGCCACTTACACTGCGCCATATTGTTCTCCGGGTAACATAAGTGAGGCTCAGTTGAATTTGTAGATTTTTTTTTCTTGTCTTGAGAATTTTTGCAATAACACAACACTTCAAGGCAAGGCAACATAACAATCCTCTCATCAAAAAGTCGCGCAATTTCGGGACAAAACACAGCAATCTCTGTCAAATACAGCAGAATTCCAAAGCTCAGACTCATCGCTCAAACAATTGCCCATTTGCCTGCCCTCAAAATGGTGGAAATTAACGAAGTCAAGGAATCAAACGTCACCACCACGACAACTACAGCTGCTCCATCGCGGGAAAGCAGAACAGCAACACACACGCACATTAAAGGTCTTGGACTCGATGAGTACGGAGTGGCCAAGAAAGTTGACGGTGGATTCGTAGGCCAAAATGAAGCTAGAGAAGCATGTGGTATTATGGTGGATCTGATCAAGTCGAAGAAAATGAGTGGAAAAGCCATTCTTTTGGCCGGTGGACCGGGTACCGGTAAAACTGCTCTTGCATTAGCCATTTCTCAAGAGCTTGGACCAAAGGTTCCGTTCTGTCCGATCGTTGGTTCCGAGTTATACTCCGCTGAAGTCAAGAAGACTGAGGCTCTCATGGAGAACTTCAGAAAGGCAATCGGGTTGAGAATTAAAGAAACTAAGGAGGTTTATGAAGGAGAAGTTATTGATCTTACACCGGAGGAGGCTGAAAATCCATTGGGCGGTTATGGAAAGACGATCAATCACGTTGTTGTGGGTCTCAAAACGTCTAAAGGTACCAAAAGCTTGAAGTTAGACCCATCTATCTACGAATCCATCCAAAAAGAACGAGTTTCCGTCGGTGACGTCATCTATATTGAGGCAAACACCGGATCGGTGAAACGTGTTGGTCGTTCCGACGCTTATGCTACTGAGTTTGATCTTGAAGCTGAGGAGTACGTTCCTCTTCCAAAAGGTGATGTTCACAAAAAGAAGGAAATTGTTCAGGATGTCACTTTGCACGACCTTGACATGGCTAATGCTAAGCCCCAGGGGGGTCAGGACGTCCTGTCAATGATGGGTCAATTGCTCAAGCCACGCAAGACTGAAATCACAGAAAAACTCAGAACAGAGGTCAACAAAGTTGTTTCCAAGTACATCGATCAGGGAGTTGCTGAGCTTGTTCCTGGAGTTTTGTTCATTGACGAAGTCAACATGCTCGATATCGAATGTTTCACGTTCCTCAATAGAGCCCTTGAATCTTCAATTGCTCCAATTGTGGTTCTTGCTTCTAACAAAGGTCTCACTACTGTGAGAGGAACAGACGACGTTAAGTCACCTCACGGTTTGCCAGCAGATCTGATCGACAGATTGCTCATCGTCAAGACTCTTCCATACAACCATGATGAAATTAAGACCATTGTGTTGAAACGGTCAAAGGTGGAGGGATTGGTGTTAACTCCAGAAGCTCTTGATAAACTCGCAACTATTGCCATGTCCACTTCGCTCAGGTACGTTTTGCAACTACTGTCTCCAGCAGGAATTCTTGCCAAAGTGAATGGTAAGAATGAGATCGATGTGGCGGAGATTGAAGAGTGTCAGCTGTTGTTCCTTGATGCTAGAAGAAGTACAAAGGTTCTTGAGGATACTCAGGGATACTTGTGAAGAATGATGAGCAAACTACGAGCGAATGATGGATGAGTCGATACTACACGGATGTGTGAGTGAAAACGAATCGCTTCGCCCGTCGTTACATCGAATGTGATTAGGAATATTTGAGCAACAAAAGCTCACGTTGTATAATTAATAGTTTAAGACTTACACGAATGACAAGCGGAAGACGAGCCTAGCGAGTCATTTCCTCATCATTTGGTCAGCTCCGAACACTCTTTCAAGAACTTGTCAGCGGTAACAATCTCCGTAGAACCATACGCCACGAGCTTCCTGGCACCACCAGCCACCCCCGCATTCTCATTCATTTTACCACACCAATCCTGCAAATTTGAGTACTCCAAATAATTACATCCACCAACAACAAAGACCATCCCTTCGTTATAACTTGACCGTTTTGGTGGCTTGGAATGCGAACCTCTCGTCATATTCGGGTCAAAATAAAGGTAATCATCAGTCAATTTGAGTGATTCTTGACCAGCACTCGTAGGACTCATAATCGATTCAACAATATTGGTAATTGGAAGACTTTTCTTTTCTGGTAACAGATTCTTCAATCCCGAAACTAAGGATCCAAAACCTTCAGTTAGTTTAGAGGAACCTTCAGTTAGACCCATCAATTTGGACGATAAATTACTGAAAAGAGCACCCTTATTGTTAGAATTACCAGCCAAATCATTGTTCGAATATGCATCGGTCAGGTTCATCGACGATAATTTCGTAAGCTCCTTCACACCTTTGATATACTTGAGGGGAGTCAAGTCGCAACTGAGATCGGCGAGAATCCGCTCGCATTCTTCACTGAACGACGCAGGCAGATCGCACGTCAGCGTCAAAATAATGTATGTCCGCAACTTATCTTGAAGATTATCACCTTTAGCAGTCGATTTGATCAATTCTAAGAACCGTTTTGGAGTGTTTGGATCGTTAACGTTTTGTTCAATCTCAAAAAAAGCATCTAAATTCTTCGAATCAAGTTCTTTGATGAGATCTGTCAGAACAGTCATGTGCATATCGATAATGTTCTTTCTTTGAGTCAGCTCTGGGAGAGCCTTGATTGCTTCCTGAATGTGCAATGTATCACCTTGGTCTGTCGGATCGATGTCTTTTAGCGACGAATAACCCGTTTTGGCAGTAATCTCCTTGGCTTCTTCGGTATACTTAACCAATTCTTTCTCAACATTCTCAACGGCATTTGGGAACGGAAGAGAAGAACTCTTATTCCAGAAGAAGTCCTTTGGATCAATATCGAGTCTTTTCACCTCGGCTTTCCCATCCGCGCCAGCGTTACGTTTGATTTCGATTGTGTTTCTGTTGAGAGAAAAAACGTCACTCACCATACACTGGTAGATCCAGGAATGAGCAAACATCGACGCCAAATCGACGTTTCTATCGAGCAGAATCAGAACCAGTCTTTCGCCCGAACCGACTCCATCTGCTCCTGCAGAGCTAGAACTCTGCCGCGTGTTAATCACGTGGTCCCTCAGTTTCTGGTCCAGCCGTTGCGAGACAAGTTCTGCAGGTCCTCCTCTGTTGGCTCTGATGATTGGAACTGATCCCATTGTCAAAACAGAAGCGAACAATCCGTTAGCTATACGGTCTGCAATCGCAGTGATGTCATCTTCCGTCGTTTGCGGATCATTGAACCGACTGTAAGTCTTTTCAATGTCCAAAGAAAACATATTTGGCTCTGTAACAACAAAATCCAGGTACTGGTCATAAACCTGTTTAACCTTACTAGCCTTGCCACTTAATGCCACTTTTTTAGCAAACTCCTCCAACAATGACCGGTTCAAACTCGATGTGAAATTGATGTAAAAATCAGCATATTGTTCGTTTTGAAGGTCTGTAACGATCTTAGCAATGTTCTCAGCAGTGGGCTCAACAAAATAAATGACCGGAACATCAGAAAGCGCCGCTCTTCTCTGGTTGATAAGCGAATGCATCGTAATTCCGTACTCAAGCAAGTCATTGACACGCAAAACAGACGAAACAATCGCAGTAGAACGTTGGTCTAAAACCAACACCTTCCAAATCAACTCTTCTTCATTTGTAGATGCTGTCAGATTGTTTTCTGTATTCACATTTAAATGAAGCATCCGCTTCAAATTAGCAGTCTGTCTCTCCCTCAAACTACTTGGCACAGCATCCAGCGACATTTTCAGAAAAGAGCAGGGTAATTTGGTGTTCAATTAGTCTGCCTGAAAGAGCTCCCATGAATTAAATGGCGTTGTTTGTTGTCAGCTTGGCTTTTTCAGCCCGATCGAGAAATCGAAAAATGTTTTTTTTATTATTCTAAAAAGCTTGTTTTCTGGTGTAGAGGTGTAGAAATTTAACATTCACTTATGTATAAAGTGAAGATGGCTTGCAATTATATATACTCACCCGCTCAAGCTCGTGGTTTCGCTCATTCGCTTGTCAATCATTGGACACGTGGGATTGCTCCTCCCGGCGACTTTTTCGTTCTGGCCGTCAAAACCTCAACACCATCCTCAGTCACCAGCAACGTATGCTCAAATTGAGCACTTGGCTTTCCATCAGCAGTGGCAGCAGTCCAGTTATCCGGCCACATGATGTCCCGATAGGTACCCATGTTAATCATCGGCTCAATAGTGAAAACCATACCTTTCTTGCACGTTCCAACAGCCTTGTTCTTAGCATAGTGAACAATATCTGGCTGACAATGGAACAAACTATTTATTCCGTGACCACAATAAGTTCTCACCACAGAAACACCATGTTTGGTAGCATGTTCCTCGATAATGTTACCAATTTGTCTAATTGGAAGACCAGGCTTAACTTGTGCAATTGCCGAATCTAAACACTCACGTGCTGTCTCAACCAGATTTACAATATCCTTGTTAGCTCTGGCTTTATCTCCAACATAATACGTCTCATTCAAATCAGAATGAAACCCATTCTTGTATATCGAAATATCCAAATTCACAATATCTCCATCTTCAAGAGGTCTTTTATCAGGAATACCATGACAAATCACCTCATTAACGGACGTACACACGGATTTTGGATAGTTGTAGTAGTTGAATGGCGATGGATATGCTCTTCTCTTGATCGTTTCCTCATGAACAATTTTATCAATCTCATCGGTGGTGATTCCCGGTCTGATGGCAGCGGCAGCAGCATCCAAAACCTCTCTTCCGAGCTGATTCACAATACGCATCTGTTTGATCTCTGTCTCATCCAGAATCCTCACTTTTCCGCCTCTATCGTTCTTGATCTCGCTGATTGGCTCACCTGTCTGTGCGTAGTCTGGTTTTTGAATTTTGGCTGGGATATCTCTTTTTGGCGAAAGAGGGTATGCGGGTCTAAGAGGTCCAGTGTACTCATAATTTGGAAACGGATCATACGATTCGCATCCTTCTTTTGGATGGATTGCCTTATGCAACTGGAAACTTCTTCTGAAACAACCAGAGTTGCAAAAAACCTGTGTCAGGCCTTGTTTGAGGCAAATTGGACACTTGAGGTTTGAGGTAGTCTCTTTGCCGCAATCTGGGGCGGCACAAAACTTGACTTCTTCAACCGTGGGACTCATGGGGAAGACTGTGTTATGGAGGGATGGGAGAAGAAGAGTTGAATGATAACGCCATTTGAGAAATATAATCGAAATATCGAGACCCAAAAAAAACAAAAAATTTTTTTTTCTCCAGCGTCGTCGTCTGAGCGTCGATCGGCGCGTCTCAGCAATTTTTCTCACTTGAAAATTTTTGAAAGCTGATTTCAACGGTCTTTTTATCTAAGTCCTCTTCCATCACAACTAATCATTCACTCCGCCTCATGTCATCGCACAGCATCCAACAGATAAAGGGCTACACAGTTCTTCCACTTGCCCTGGAAAGCACAAAACTCACGCCGAAAGCATACCATTACCTGTATCTCAAGAAACATACAACCAAGACTTATTCGGAGTCGCAGACGAGAGCTCTGTTTGTGGTTAATGTGCCAACAAACTCGTCACTTTCCAGTATAAGGAAACTCTTCAGTGATGTTGCTATCGGTGCGATCATTGAAAATTTTGAAGCATGTGAATATTACGATCCAAATAACGTGATAAATTACGACGTTGATATCGATTTGAGGCGTCTCACCAACGAAGAGTTAAGTAACTCAGATGAGCAACGCACCAAAATTCCGGTTGACTCTGGAATAGTCACGTTTGTTGACAAAAACGCACTCAATCTCGCTCTTTCGTCGATCAAAAAAATTGTTTCTGCTAGTAATCACAAGCTTCCAGTTTGGAAAATCGGTCAGAATGAGTGTGGATTTGCCCGTTTCACGAGATCTGAAGCGTTGGAATCCGCTGCTTTGAAGCAGGAGGTCTCTCAGGCAATGGCTGAGTTCCAAAGAAGGGAACAGGAAGTGAAAGAGGAGCTGAACGAGATGAGATCGCTTGTGGATGAAGATGGATTTACCTTGGTGGTTGGATCACACCGTAAGACGAAAAATGGTGTTCTGGGTTCGATCAAGAAGGCAGCAGAACTTGAGCAGGATGCAGCGGTTGTGAAGAAGATGAAAAAGAAGGAAAAACAGGACTTTTACAGGTTCCAGATCAGAGAGCGCAAGAAACAGGAGATGAATGAGTTGTTGAGTAAGTTCAAAGAGGATCAACAGAGAGTGAGGATGATGAAGGAGAAGAGGAAGTTCAAGCCATATTGATTACGAGTTGACGAGCAAAGCGAGTCGTGAGTGACTAAAGCATGAAAATTTGATTGTCCCTTTCATATAAATATGTCTAATATCAATGTGATTGTACAAACACATAAAATGATGAGCAGACTGAATGTTCCGAGTGACCAATCATCAGTAAACCGGAAAATTAGATGGTGTAACAGGTTTACGTAATAAGTGATGACTCGCTTTGTTTCTCATTTGCTCCACCCCTCAAAGTCTACCTCCCGGGGTATTATAATTCATCGAGTCGAGATCATCACTCTCCTCAACCTGTCTCAACATAATCGACGGATTCAATCCCATGTCATGCAACTCTCTGAAAGCAATGACCGGCTTCTCATCGTATCCCAATACCCTTTCTTGATCTCCGCCATAACAAATCACCAAAGCATACTTTTTCCAATCCGAGACCTCTAAATTATGTCTCTTCATAGCCGCTTGCAAGATCCTATGACATGGATCCTCCGTCTTGGCCCTCAACTGTTTCAATGGCTCTGCGGCCGACGAGGACGAGGACGAGGACGACGAAGATGACTGTGCCACAGGAACAGGCGCCGCCGAAGCACTTGGAACAGCTCCCATTGACGCAGATGACGTCAATCTCGGCTTATGATGGTGTCTCGAGGATGTCGTGGTGGCCAGCGACTGCGAAGAATGCTGTCTCATTGGCGACCGTGGGGCAACGGATGGTGAAGGATTGAGCGACGTTTGTGTAGTTGAGGAGGAAGAAGACGGCTGGTCAGGTAAAATTGGGGAAATTATTGGTGGTGACGTAATGGATCGATTGAAAGATGAGGTTTTTTTGCTGAGCGACGGGATATTTTGAGCCTTGATTGTCGATTGTAGTTGGGATTGATGGTGCGATAAATTCTTTGGGGAATGGTGTGCTTTTGTGGGTGAAGCTGGCGAATGTGCGTTGCCATGAGATGATCCTGAAGATTGAATTTCTGGTGTAGGGAGTGGTTTCTTATCCTTTAACTCCTTCAATATTGGAAGGAGATCTTCTTTGAGCTTGTTGAATTGTTCGTTGAGCTTTCTACTGGAACCTGCGTAGCCAGTAGAGCTGGCAATCCCATCTGTAATTGAATTTGTCAATGAGGACACCACACCGGTGGAGAGAATTAGTGCACGGAGTTCGGTAGATATTGGATCGTTATTAAACTTGAGCAGATTCATACCCTTTTCGGAGATTAACTCATTGATATGCTTCACCAACATGAGTCTTGTGCGCAGGGGTGTTATCCCCATATCTCTCAACTCCTCAGTGTTGAGATACGGCAACACGAGACCAGTTATATTGTGTGTTTTGAACAGATCGATGATTTCGTATGAGTAGTTTTTATTTTTAAGCCATAGTAAAATTTGATCGTTGTTCCATGCCAAAATGTCCTTGTTGGTGAAATCTGTGTTCGATTGAGCTATAACAATGGAGGAGGGTCTCAGGGATTTGGCGTGGGACATGGTGGTGGTGGTGAGGGGAGGGAACAAAGAAGAAGTGGAGTGATTGTTTAGGATAAATATACAATAATCTACAGCGGAGAAAAAAATCCAAAACTTGTGGAGCGGTGTAAGGGTGTTTCAAAAAGAGCGAAGCTGGTCATGAACAACGACCGGTGTGAGTGAGTTTCTGACCATCTGACAAGTGGTATGACTGCGTCAGTTTGGTTTTTTAGAATCTGCAAGTGATGATAAAGCGAGACGACAACAAAATGATGACAAATGACAACAAAATATGAGAACATTGCTAGCAAATGACGAGCGAAGCAAGTCATTGCGTCGACTCCTCGTTCTGACCACCAAAAAAGAAATCCAAAAACTCGTACCAACCCGTCTCATCCAAAGTGTGCTCTAAGTTCGGATCCAAATGATGCCTAGTAGAAACCAGGTTCTGTCCAATCGCCGCCATTGGTGGCATCTGTTGCTGCCATGAATTCCTCCTATTGCTTCCCGACCTCAAGTACTGCGACTTAGAGAGGGGAGGGGTCAATGTCGTGGCTTTCGAATCTGCGTTGAAAGGATTCGCAATCTCTAGCTCACGCAAGAATTCACGTAACGAGATTTTCTCAAAAGTGTGCTCACTTGGCGAACTCAATCTCACACGTGACAAGAGATAACACAACTTCTCGACAACAGCAAGTCCAACTTTTGCAGTGAAATAAGAACGTAACTTGCGAATTGTCGGAACAGCAGTCTTCACAAGCTCAAGTTTCGGCTCATCATCATCACTTTTAATCATAAGCATATCAAGAAGCACAAAAAGACAGGCATAAATGAGATGTTGAACAACAATCCAATATCTATTGTAGAAATCAGGAACATTAGGCGATGTGCTATGCGATAACAAGTCAGAAGCAAGACTCAGACACTGATCACGATATCTTTTTGCCCAAAGTTCGGTTCCAATAATGGCCTGCAACCTTGCTCCCAAATCTAAACTCTCACGTGTTATGGATGAAAACAGCAAGTACTTTGCATAGCTAGCAATACTGCTATCTGAACGATCATACGGTTCTGCACCAAACAAAAGAGCCAACTGATCCCGTAAGGAACGCATTTCTTGCCAACATTTGGAAATCACTTCGAAAGTCGATCCATTTTGGAAACTATTATGCTTAATTTGAGCTACTTGAGCCATCAGTTGTTGATATAAAAGACCTGCAACATCGTTTGAAAGTGGCACTTCTGGTTTGGCAAGGACGGGTTCTTGCCCAAGCAATTGCCGCGTGGTGAGAAGCTCGGGCATTGGAGTAGTGAAATCGCCGATCAACCGTTGCGGATAATTGCTGATCGAATCAATGATGAAGATACTACACCAAAGACGTTTGGATATTTCGGCATGAAAATCAGGAACAGTCACGTTCCCAGGAAGAGCCTGCGTGCCCGAGGTTACGTGATCCAACCTCAAGGCAATCGCATTTTCAATTGCGATTTTCAATAATTGTTTATGGAGATAAACGCTACCAATTGCATGGAAACACATCGACATAACACAATAAACTTGAACAGTACGGATGTCAGCGACCTCAAGCGCGCCAGCCTTGACAAGAGCGTCCAAAGATGCTCGGAAAAGCACTGCTCGTAGTTCATTTGTCTCACGTTCTGTGTAAGGTAAAGAAGATTGGAGCTCTACCGCCCCAAAATAGATTCCAGCTGCTAGAACTGAGTAGTATAATGCCATCCAGTAGTAATAATTTCGGGGTGCCTCTCTTTTTAGCTTACTATTGCTCAAATGACACACACAAATACGATCTGCAGGAACGTGAACTGTCCAAAATTCGTCATGATCCTGTAGAAAAAGGGCGTCAATGATTCCATGATGCAAAAAAGTTGTATAACGACAGGAGTATTCACAGATGATTCTTGATGTTTTATAGTCTAATCTTACCAGTAATGGTTGTAATCTATAAGAGAACTGGTCCCAGCTGTTATTTGCAACTGCTGGGGCGTCGGTATCGTCTGTAGGCATGAGGCCTTCTATTTGTGTTGAGCCGTGGGTGAGTGATCTGAGGGAATACATGTAATGTCCTATGTTTGGTTCGTGGTAGAATGGTCCGCGGAGATAAGGGATGTTTGAGCCGTGACGAGGAGCTGGTGTTGGATTTGGTGGAGTGTGTAATTGTTGTTGAGGGTCATGTAATTTTGGTGGTTGTTTTGGAGTTTCTGGTGGTGAATTATCGTCATCAAGATCTGTTTTCCTTCGACAAATGTGGGCTTCTTTTCGGCGTGTGCAACTTAGACAAGGGATATTTTTATCGCATTTCACTTTTCTACGGGAACACTGAATGCAAGCGAGTGAGACTCGTTTGTGTTGTTTTCGTGCTGTCATTATGAGCGAATGACGAGCGAATGACGAGCGAACGGCGAGCGAACGACGAGCGAAACGAGTCTTGAGTGAGTGGGAAGTTGAGAAACAACAACAGAAGGTGAGATGTGAAATAGTTAAGGAAAAAAAATGCGCGAAGCGACACCAAACGGCGAGTGAATGGGTAGAGTAAATGTGTCATCCAGTTGTCGACTCGTGATGAATCCGGTGGGGACTGATTGGCAAGCAAAGGTGAAGAACACAACTGAAAGACAGGGGAAAGATTCGATATCATCCAGTAGCTAATGAGAGAATGATGAGTTGTCAATGGCATTGTCGTACTCGCTCCCAAGAGTGAGGCGAGTTCACTCGTCGTTCACCCATGATCCTGACACTCAAACTCGGGTTGTCTGATCAAACATGTAACAACTGAGAAATTCGGCGTCCATAGTTCTTTTCGCTCATCCATAGTAAGCCGTAAATGAAGCCAGATCAACCAGGAGAAGTGTAGAGTTTCTTATCGGCATTGGCTGACAAACACTGAAAAATCACTGGTTCACTTGGGATAAGTTGGTTAGGTTGAGTAAGCGGGGATCCGACTGGTCAACAGTCAGAATTTACTAGCTCCCGTAAATTCGGAAATTCTCCACATGTCATTGCAATTGCAATGCTTTGCATTTTTGTGATGTCATTTACGGGACTGTATTAGATGAAAAAGACTTGTTGAATTGAATACATGGATCATCATGTATGTAACTCAAATCAAAGGTATTTGGAGGGGATCAATTGAAACCGTGTAAATCAATACGAAAATATATTCAATGAATGATTCATACTGGGGAGAAATATTATTCGATTCCATTATTTGGAGTAGATTGATATGCATGCTTTCGAATTACTATGCCTGCTGTTATACAAATTGTCGAACAGAAGCGAAAAAAGCAAAGCGAGTCTTTTGCTTGAGTCTTTTGCTCAATTTCACTCTCGATCGACCATCCATTCATTCACCATTCGCTCAACGTTCGCTCACCATTCACTCACAATCAATTCACATCGTTGACTCCTCAAACTGGTTTAACACTCGCAAATGACTCGCCTCGCTCGTCATTCGCTCGTCATTCGCTCTTCCAAAACTCCTCCCCCCTCCCCCGCAACCTCCCTCTCACCTCCTCATCCACCCAAGCACTATCCAACCCATTCTCCCAGAACTCCTTCAGATTCTTCTCACTACACCCAAAAAATTCCACCATCATAGCCCACGCCCGTGTAGGATCCACCAAATGAAAAGCAGGATCGTCTGTGTTGGGAATCACACGCAATCCTCGCTTCACCATCTCTCTAATCGGATGCTTTTCAGCCCATTCATCCTTAGGAAGCGTCCGAAGATAGTACGAATTGGTCGGAACAACCGTGAAAATAACCCCTTCCCGACGACATTGCTCCAAAAGCTCAGGATTATCAACAATCGTGTACCCGTGATCAACACGGTCCGCCTTAATAGTGTTCACAACAAAGTCAACATTGGTCCATGAAGTTCCAAACTCACCCGCGTGTGCCGTAACTTTCAATCCACACGCTCTTGCACGTTCAAATGTTTCTCTAAACAACTGCGGAGGCCGGTCCGTTTCACGATAATCAATTCCAACACCAATCACTTTCTCAGCCCGATAACTCAACATCCAGTCTAACATTTCAGCCGCCTTCTCAGGCGTTTCTTCACGATCAATACTGCAAATTAGTCGCGACTCAATGCCAAGTCGCGCCTCACAATCGTCGATCGCATCCAAAATAGCTTTTTGTGCCTCTGAATACGGAATTCCAGACACTAAAACAGTCCCAGTCGGATTCCAAAAGAACTCAGTGTAAATCACATTGTGGCTAGCAGCGGTCTCGAGATATTCACAAGTTATGCGATAAAGATCGGAAGCATATTTGATCAAACTCTCGTCTAATCCTCGAAAGATACGTAAAACACCAACCGGTTTATCACCACGAATATAAAACCCATCAACTTCCTCGTCCGTAAAAACTTTTCCAGCACGGTCATTCAACTCCTGCATCGTCGTCTTTGCTATCGTACCAAACAGGTGACAATGCAATTCGATTTTTGGCATCTGACGACAGAAGTCGTGCAATTTTTTTCTGCTCTCTTCGTTCATATCAACTGTTTCTTACACAACAGATTATGACTCTCCTGTTTGTTGTCAATGATACTGAAAAGTAAAGGAAGCAGGTATCTTTAAACCCCGAAACTTCAGTCGGATTTTAGCCAAAAAGAAAAAATTACAAAAAAACCATTGAAAAAAATCAATCTCGGCCGAGATCTCAATAATACAAAAAAAGTTGTCGTGGACTGCATATATTCCGATAAGAAAAAAAATGTCTTATCACCTATCTACTCTAACGAGCTCGTCTCTTTGAGTCCCGCAGCATCCACCGCGTCGTAAGCTGCGAGAAGAACCTTCCAAAACTGGTCAACATTAAACCCAGTCAACACATAGACTCCCTCGTTGCCTCCCTCGCTAACTTTCACAGTTTTACCGTCCTCGTCACCCCCAATTTTAACCTCTAAAACAGCTCTATAATGAGTGTAAGCAAGCTCCTTCTCAAATCCAGAGAAAAATAACAATGCAGCAATAGCCACAGGGTCGTGCACGCTCGGACCCTTCCAATTAGGATCATCCCCTTTCCGCTTCTTCACCAACTTGTAAAAAAATTGCACTAATTCGTACATCATCCAACGGAAATCTGTAGCAGTTTCACGGTCACCCAAGATCTGTTCTTGACGTTCCAAGGTAGCCACCACCTTGCTGGTCAGGTCTAACGGAGCCAACAGAATCCGATCCGCAAGAACTTTGTCTCCCAACACTTCGTTGGCTGCTGTAGGATCGCACGCAATGTTGAATTCGGAGTTTCCGTGAATATTGAACTTGTTGATTCCGGCACCCATAATTGTGAGGAAACGGATCTTGCTACGCAACTCAGGATACTTTCTGAAGAGATGGGCCATGTTTGTGAGTGGACCAATTGCAGCGATTGCAATCCCTCCTTCGTTGGCCTCGATTATCTGTTTCAAATGTGGCAATAAAACGTCCAGACCTTCTCCAGCAGGACCTCTAGCTGCCACAGGCAGACGATCCGATCCGTTTAAACCGGTTTTACCGTGCACCTCAGGACAGAAATTAGGCTGGCGGTCGAGTGGCTTCCCTGCACCGGAATAAACAGGGATATCAGAGCGATGAATGGCCGTTAGGAAACGCAGTGCGTTGTTTGTAGTATTTTCAAGACTTGCATTTCCGTGAACCGTTGAAACGCCGAGCAACTCGTAATGCGGACTGTATGTAGCGAGAGTAAGGGCCACAACGTCGTCCTGGCCTGGGTCGCAATCTAACCAAAGTTTGATGGCCATTGTATTTGAAATATTTGTAGTGTTGCGGCTGTGATCTAGAGTTGATCAATTGATCAAAAACTTCGAGGCTTTTTCTTGAAATTTTTCATAATTTGTTTTTTTTTTTTTTTTTTTTTTTTTTTTGGTTTGTGTATTTTTATTTTTCGCCCGAGGTCTCTCAATTCAGGATCGGTCGTGCGCAGGGCCATCCCAATACCCCCTCGCCGCAACTGCAGCCGCATGCAGTAATGCATTGTTGATAGGGCGGCCGCATCAAAAGGTAGTTGGCCCAGACAATAGAGATTCGCAGTTATTTCAGGTTTTGGGGCAATCTCGGCCGAAAAACGTGTGCAACTTAGGAAAAAATTTCAATTAGGTTGGGCAAATGAGAAACATATCTCTAATTGTTTTTTGTTTTTTTAACGGGCGTACAGATGTTGATGGCATGATAAACAGAATCTAAAGCCTTGTTTCCTAAGCATCCCCACTTCGTTTTCTTATATATAAGGTGCCAGCTTTTCCGCCGACGGGGATCATTGCAATACCCCGAATCTTTCACTCTCTTACAAACTATTATGGAGAACGCTAACAGCTACAATATTTCAAAGGAGGAGGCGGAGATCTTGCAAGCAACAAGCTCGCCAGTGTCTCCAAGCTCGCCAGCTGCCTCTATTGAAAAGTTCGAAGATGCTCAGTCAGCAGATGCCCCCGTGTACATCAATGAGGCTAAAATGTTTCGTAAGGTTGATTTGCGTGTTTTGATAATCATGCTCATCACTTACTCGCTGCAATTCATGGATAAACTCGCCCTTTCCGCTGGTGCTGTTTACGGTCTCAAAAAGGACCTCCATTTGGTTGGCCAGGACTACTCTTGGACCTCTTCGATCTTCTATTTCGGTTATCTTGGAGGTAATTTCCTCACCGTCAGACTTTTGCAAGTGCTTCCAATTGGAAAATTTGTCTCTACTTGTGTTTGTTTGTGGGCCATCACACTGGCCTGCACAGCAGCAACGACAACTTACGGTGGTCTTCTTGCTGCCAGATTTTTCTTGGGACTTCTTGAAAGTACTGTGAGTCCAACTTTTGTTCTGATGACTTCCATGTGGTGGAAACGGTCTCAACAACCATCCAGAGCAGGAATCTGGTTTGCCGGTAATGATGTTGGAGGAATCGTCAGTTCTTTTATTGCTTTCGGTCTCGTTCACATCAACAACCATCTCCATCCTTGGAAGTACATTTTCATCGTTTACGGTTGTATGACATTCTTGTGGTCTCTGATTATGATCTGGTTCTTGCCAGATTCTCCTGAAAAGGCATCTTTCCTTACTGCTGAAGAGAAACAGTTTTACCGTGAACAACACTCGCAATCCAAAATTGAACACGAATGGGACTGGCAACAGTTCCGTACCTGTCTTACTGATATCAACTTCTTCATGCTGCTTGGAACTACTGTTCTCTGTATTCTTCCAAACTCTGGTGTTTTGTCGTACGGTTTCATCATTCTAGACTCCTTTGGATTCCCAGCTATCGATGTCACTCTGCTAAACTTGCCAGGTTCTATCATCGCTTGGATTGCCATTACCTTCACTGGTGTTTTTGCTTCACGTTTCAAGAACATCAGATGTCTCTTGATGGTGGTGGTCTGTCTTCTCTCCATCATTGGTGGTTGTCTCATTTACAAAGGTCAATCTCGTGGTGTTAAACTCACTGGATATTATTTCATCTCGGTTCAACCTGCCGTTTTCCCGCTAGTCCTCTCGCTTGCAGCTTCCAACTTCAAAGGAACCACCAGAAGAGCTGTTGTCAACAGTTCCATCTTCATCATTTATTGTGCCTGTAACATCGGTGGTCCACAATTGTTCCGCCACCAAGACGCTCCAAAGTACTCGTACGCTTTTAGATCTTGGATCATTTGTTACTGTCTTAACATTGGTATGGCTGTTCTTATCGCTGTTAAGCTCGCTTGGGACAATAAGAAACAGGAGGAGAAGGACCAAAATGCCGCCCCTGAAGGTCTTTGCCCTGAGACTCTCGATCCTAAGTTTAGATACCTCTATTAGATGGCATGCAAAAGCGAGTCATTTAAGAATTTAGCTTCTCGTACCGAATGACAAGCGAAACAGTCAACTAGCATGACTAAAGTCTATCATTTACAAATTAATTTCTCATATCCTCTCGAAAACTTATTTCAGTACGCAACGACTAGTAGTCAGCTGTAGAATTGTAACTCCAAAGCGACACTTGGTTCTCAACTTTTCAGTGCAGTTATTCAAATACATTGAAACAATTACAGTTTATTGTATCTTGCTACCAAAGAAAAAAAAAAGTTGGTCAAGAGACCTGTGTTTTTTTACCTGATTACATAATCAAATTGACCCGGGACAGGTGAACGTCTGGCTTCAGGAGTTAATTTATTTAGAGCCAATTCCGTATTCGCACTACATCTGCACACTACATGCTTTTCTTTCAATTAGATCGCCACTCCTCATACTCCTTCTTCCCGGGAGTATCCCACAAACTAGCCAAAATCTCCCTCGCTCCATCGCTCCAAGAGGCCCGTCCATGCGACACCAAATGATTATACAACAACAATATATCCCCCACCTTCCATTCATGACTATACGCCAACTCTTGTGAACCCTGCAGAATCAAATCTAAATACTCACTTGAAATATCTTCTCCATCATCATACTTCAAACTCGTCGTCTTGTTATGCCCATCATAAGGAAACTTCAGATCCGCATAGTATGCAGGGATACTATTGAACAATGTAGGACATGGTTCCCTTTCTGGAATACGATAAACTCTTATCGGATTTGTGTGCTGATGAACAATTAATCCTTGTTCTTCATCCCAATCAAAATGTTTGCTGACGTAAGCAGCTACCAATTTCTCAGCTTTCTTCTTTTGAGTCTCCAAATCATCTTTCTCAAAAGCGATATCACGGCCAAAACAGAAATAATCTGACCAACTAGTTCTGTTTTCAGTAATATTTGGCCAGAGCTGTTTCATGTATAATCCACGATTGCTCAATTCGCCCAGCAAATCTGGTGATCGTTGTTGTAAATATTGAAATAGCTCACCGCCATGAACAATAGGGGTTTCTCCTCCCTTGGCGTCGTGTTTCTGGCACGCAAAAAAAAGCTTTGTCGGATGCACCAAAAACCGTGAAAATTCATTATGCTGGTGAATTACTCTGTCTGGGTTACACTCGTTGGCGGTTGTAACCACGTCCGAGATGACAGTTCGCTGCGCAGTAGCTCCAGTCTGAACAAACGGGATTTCATTACTACTGTATCCGATTGCTTTGATGAATCTGGTGATTGATTTTGGGTCAGAAGCTCCCAAATTCCGAGCCACCAAAGCTCCTTGGTTTCTCAATTGATCATTGAAAAATCCCTGGCTACCATATTTTTCAAGTAATTGAACCACCTGATCAACAGAGTATTTTGGTCCCTCTTATTGATGTCGTACGCGACGGGGAACTCTTTTCCCCGTAAAGAACGTGCGTTGGCTAGTGTGAATTTTTCGAGTTCAATTGTCATGTTTGGTAAGCAGATAGATACCGTTCAT
Organism: Ogataea pini; assembly: GCA_003707665.2. Taxonomy (NCBI): domain Eukaryota; kingdom Fungi; phylum Ascomycota; class Pichiomycetes; order Pichiales; family Pichiaceae; genus Ogataea; species Ogataea pini. The sequence goes on along the minus strand of PPKL02000023.1, from coordinate 43,262 downwards.
GAGTTCAAAGAAAGACCACTGACAGAGTTTAAATAGATTTGTATTTGCGGAGAGTACAATTTCCTTTTTGGGACTCTATGTCGCGGTGTCTTGTGAGATGATAAGCACAGCACATGCGCCGCACCGGTGGTGCAATTGATAAGCTGCAACCGTAATCAACGAACTGTGGAGTTGCTGAAAAATATTTTATTCTCATCTAGGAACTACAATCACGATGCCTCGATCGTTTCGTTCTTTATTCTTTTTTCCAGCTTGAACTTTCTTCCAATTTAGCACCGTTCAACGCGTACTCATGCAACGGATCGTTCACAACTGGCTTGTACTCTTCAGGAACAATTGAATCAAACCGGAAATGCTCCGAATACTCGTAAACGTTTCCCGATATCAACCCCTCTACAAATCGTCCAATTACCGGCAAAAATTTAAATCCATGGAATCCACCACCAGAAGCCACAATCAAATTCGAATGGCCTGGCACGTAATCGATGACAAACTCGTTTTTCTGACCCACCGTTGAAAAACAAAGCTTCCAACCTTCAATCTGGGCACCACTTTCAATAAGATCTTCACACCATTCTGAAAAAAATTTTCTGTAAATGGCAAGGGATCTAGCTGGAATCGCTTCAAGATCCGTTTTTGGAACGCTGTAAAGTACTCCGGATTTGTGTGGCTCTACATACCTCCAAAAGTGGTCATTGGCCCCAACCTTGAAAATCCCATCATCTGTTGCGGGGAACGCGTAAACTCCGTCCTCGCGGAAATGACTCTCATAAGTCATTCTCCAGTTGATCTGTGGTATATTTTGATATTTTTCAAGCAGATCTGGACGAGATTTGGGGATTCTCACAAGTATGTAGGTTGATGCTTGTGCTTCAAACCTCGCAAAATGCTCTTTGGGCAAAAGTCCACTAGTCCAGCCTCCGGCAGCCACAACGACGTACTCTGAAGCATGGAGTTTACCGTCTCTAGTCCGGACTCCAATGGCTTTTTTTCCGCTCTCCTTATCGTAAATTATCTCCTCTACACGACCCTTTTGTTCACCATACGCAAACCGAACACGACCAGTCTGTTCAGCAAGATAACGGACCCATTGAAGAGCTTTGTCGGCAAAAACCACGCCTGCGAATGAGTCAAGAACACCGTTTAAAGTGTCAACTTTTCCTCTCTGTCCTAAAGGGTCTAGTTTTGAGTACCAGCCTGTAATCTTGGCTCTCTCCACATCTATAGGGTCATTGATGTCGTAAGCCAGAGCACGTAACCCAAGTTTTCCGAAATTGGCCAAAGTTTTCTTCTCTTCGTCATGAAAAATGTCGTCGAGGCGAATGTAGCCAGTATTTTTGAACAACGGCTTGTTCATTGAAAGACCTTCAGGAAGATTGGTAGCAGATTTTAGTTGCTCGTTCCACTCATAATAGCGCGAAAGACTTTCGGCTGCCAGATTCTGGTAGTGAACTTTGTCCACATAGGATGCTCTGACAAGTTTGTTGAGGTCTGTAGACGCTGCATCCGCTCCATTGAGCGGATTGTAGAGGTTAGTGTCGTAATCCCCACGATCAAAAACGGTGACAGTGTAACCGGCCTTAGAGAGATGGTATGCGGCCGAAAGACCAAACGCTCCCGAGCCAATGATTGAAACGGACATTTTTCACAAAACTTCTGCAAAGAGTATCTTAATTGACTCGTTATTTGGGGATTTAGAAACACCCTTCAAGAACATATACTAGATCTTTAAATTTTTGCACCGCCATTTTTATACTCTTTCACAGCCTTTCACCGCCTTTTTTACACATTTCGCAGCCCCACCACACTTGCACAAGCCGGCATCCACAATTTACCGTCCAGTTTATCAGTACTCCCGAACAGAAAAATGGCCTCCGCTAAGGGTGTCAATTGTGGCTGCAGCGGACTTTTCAAAGCCGTTTTTAATAAGCCACTGCAGGTCCGAGCCGCATGCTACCAATCCATATTCCCGGGCCCTATAAGAACGGCTGAACTCGCCAGACTGGTGGCTATCCGGCTCTATTATCTTGAAACCCAAGCAAAATGACTGAGAAGCAGAATGACACGGCGGTTGCAGTAGGATCATACGACGAAGGTTCTCCCTCAGAACAAACAAAAATTGCAGAACAAAAAAATGCTGATAACACTTTGAAATTCATGGACGAGCATGAAGCTCATTTTGGTGGCACTGAAATGTCCTATCAAGAGGAAAAAAACTCATGAAAAAGCTCTATTTTGTTCTGGTCCCATTGCTATTCCTCATCAACACGATGCTTTTCGTAGATAAAGCCACACTTTCGTATGCATCGATTCTCGGACTTTACGAGTCGACCGGAATCGATGACTCTAAATACGACGACCTCAACTCAATCTTTTATACTGGTTACACCATTGGTCAGTTGCTCAATTATGTGCTGCAACGAACAAACATGGCACGTTTTATGACAGTCATTCTCGTCTCCTGGACTGTGCTCATCTTCTGCCATTGTTGAGCTAACAACTTTGGTGGTCTCGTCGTTTTGAGACTACTACTCGGTTTCGTTGAAAGTGTCATTGTTCCGGCTCTTCAGATCACTTTGTTGCAATTTTTCACCCCAGATCAACGTGCAGCCGTCCAATCGGTGTACTGGTGTAGTTGTGTTGGATCCCCGATCATTATTGCAGGATTCATTGCCTACGGAGTTTTGCACTCAACAGGCTCTCTTCCTCCATGGAAAATTTTTATGATTATTACCGGAGGTCTCACTTTTCTCACCACCGTTGTTGCAGCGTTTTATTACCCAAGTGATCCATCTCAGGCCCGTTTTTTGACTAACAAAGAGAAATATTTCCTCATTAAGCGGGTTCAAAAGGCCACCTCCACTTCCATCTCTCAGAATGTGATCAAACGCTACCAACTTGACGAATGTATTCGTGATCCAATCTCCTGGCTCTTCGCATCATATGCTTTCCTCATCATGCTCTCGAACAACCTCAATTACCAACAAAACTTGCTTTACGTCTCGCTCGGAGTGTCTAATCTTGGTTCAACTCTTGTCAGTGTGGCTGGTGCCGGCTTCTCCTCCGCATACATGCTTACCGGAGCTCTCTTTGTGCACTATTTCCCTGGCCACACAGCTCTCATGATTCTTGCGGGCTGTGTGCCTTCGGTTGCGGGAGGAATTGCAAGGGTCACTATTGGCTGGGAGAATAAGCTTGCTTTGCTTGCAATGTTGGTTTTGTCTGCCAACACGTACGCACTTGCGTATATCTCGGCTCTCGGATGGTCAACAGCTACTGCAGGAGGAAATACGAAACGTTTTGGTCGTCACTTCATGTTCATGGTGGCTTACGGTATTTCCAATATTGTTTCTCCTCAACTTTGGAAGGGTAACCAGGGATACACCGATGCTGGACCCCGTTATTACGGAGCATGGACTGTTCAGATTGTTTTGTCGTGGTCAGCAGCGCCTGCCATCGCGTTTGTGATTCACTTCATTTTGAAAAAGCGTAACAAAAAGCGGCTCGCAGGTTTGGAAGCAGCAGATTCTCAAGCTCATGGTGTGGTTCTTTTCATTGATGAGGAGACTGGAGAGAAGATAAAGGAAACTGTAGATATTGCAAACCGGGACTTGACGGATCTTGAAAATGAGAGGTTCATTTATCCATTGTAAGCAACTATGCTTTAAGTGTGTTTGCTACCCAAATATTCAATCTGAGCTAGATCAAAACACAATTATCCTTTTGCGGATTGAAAGTGATAACTTTTGTTTTGGTGACTACGGAATCATTCATATAGTCATGTAGTTCTTATATGGCCGAAAATCATCTCTTGTTATCACAATACTAAAAATCACAGTATATTAAAAAGTCTGGTTCCCAAAAATTCATAAAATTTCTTCCCTAGACACTCTTGAATTATGTAATTTCTAGTACTCAAATCAAATGCACCAGAAAACCGCTCCTTTCAAATATCCGTACTTTTCAAATCTCCCTTCACAAAGTCCTGGAAAATTTGGAAAGTCCGCTCTTTTGAGAACTTGATCACATCGACATCCAACGAATCAACGGGCGAGAATCTACCATTTGGAGCAAGCTTGAATTCCTCACTCAACAGCTCTTTCATGGAAATCTCATCGTACTCCTCAAACTTTGCATGTCTACTACCAACAGTTTTGCGCACCCATTCCTGCTGCTCTCTAGTGCTAGGTAGCTCTTTTGCATTCGACCAAACCCCAGCAATTGATGATGCTTCCACTTCCTCAGATAAAAAGAGCAGCTGACTGTGTGCTAGTCCAACATGAGCAAGAGTCGGTTCTCCAACTGTGAAAGTGTAGAAATACAGATTGTCCACTTTGTTTTTGGCGTAGTTGTCAACACCATCAACTCCCGCAGAAACACGAATGTAGTCCTTGCTGGAGTTCTCTGGAACGTCCAGAAATGGATAGTAGATATGGTAGCCAGTAGCAAAAATCACAGCATCAAAACCGTTCACAACGGTTCCATCAACAAACTTCACACTAGAATCTCCCTTTTTATTGCTAAACTCGGCAATTCGTGGATGAACTTTCAAAAAGCCACCGCCATTATCCCAGAGAGCTCGATCCACCCAAGTCTTGAGTGGATCGTAAGGATCCACAGGAAATTCACCGGTGGTTGGCTCGATTCGATCCACGTTTCTAGCCACATGAACCTCCTCAAATTGCGGAATCAGGTACTGAGCAATGTCAATTGAACTGATGTTGCTTCCGACAAGTAGAACTTTGCTTTTGCCGAGCTCGTGAGCATTGCGGAACGCTTTGGCATGCAAAACCGCTCCTGGGTGATTTTGACGGTAAACAGCTAAATTCTTTACTTGTGGCACAAAGGGATAGCTGAATCTTCCTGTAGCCACCACAATGGCGTCAAAATGTTCTTGATACCACTCTTGAGCTCCATTTTCATGATTCAGATGAGCTACAACCACAATCCATTTCCCGGAGTCTTCGTCTTTGTACACTTTTTCCACAACAGTGTCGAAACGGATGTGTTTTTCGAGTACATTCTGCTCTGCATAGCTCAGAAGATACTCCTGCAGCTCGGACGAGGTCAAAAATGGGTCAAATTTGCGGTTTTGGTTGGAAGTAGAGTACGGAACAGAACTAAACCGTAAGATATCTCGAGGAACATTAGTGAACAAGTTATCGTAAACACCACTGTTGTTCCAAAAAGCGACCTGATTCAAGTTCTGATGGGTAATGACGGGACTGGTCACACTCGAATCCGCGAGCTCGCTCGTTGTTGGCACCTGAAGCTTCTTTCTCAAACTCTCTGGACGATAATACTTATCGGTTTCAGGGAAAGCCGGGTCTTTCTTGCCTGTTAGATTCCACACGCCTCCGGGACGAGAGTTTTGTTCAAATGCAACAACCTCAGTGAACGCCGGAGTTTCAGGCAAAGGACTAACCGAGTCGCGACTTTTGAGAGTAGAAGAACCATCTTGAGAGGTGTGAAGCAGTTCGTTCAACGTCACGAGACCTCCAGGGCCTGCTCCGATGACAGCGACCTTTTTAATGTTGAAATGAGTCATTTATAAGTAGAGAAAGAGAGGTTCTTTTGAAAAAATTGAGTCTGGAGGGATCTTGTTCACCCTTATGTACAAGGTTCATCGACGCCATAGTAAAAAACATTGCGTTATCCAGATCTAGAGAGACAATAGCCGTCAACAATAGAATCAAAAAGTTCAGATCAGGTCCCGTGATTTCTGCAAAAAAGTTACTCCTGCACACCCCGGGGTGCGGAACTCAAGCAAACTCCCGATCTGCACCCCCTGCCACAGATTGCGAGATGGCGTGCGGCTATTTCTCCACTGCAGCTATGCACGTGATTTGACAAGTCAGTGCCCGCCGCAACCACAGAAAGCTGATGACAGCTTCATTTTGGCGTCGGTGTATAAATGCGGAGTGGTGACAGTTGCCACAGTGAGCAGGCATTAGTAAGCGATGGTTGCTAACGGTATGGTATAAAAGCTGCCTACAACGCACTAGATATTTGTCATGATTAGTTTGTAATTCCGAGCCTCAACATATAAAAAATTATGTCTACTGAAACTGCCACCCTTAAGCTCAAAGCAGAACTTCCACTCGACCAAGAGATCGAGAAGATCATCAGATCGTCTAAGGAGATTGCGATTGGCACAAAGAAGGACGACAATCTCACTTTTGGCCCAGACCCAGCTGGACTGGAGATTTTGCCAGAGAACACCCGAACCCGTCTCATCAACTCGGGTATTGACATTTCAAAAGGTTATCCGGCTCGTCCAGACAAATCTAAGATCCCTGTCTACTTGGACGAGGCCTATGCCATTAGAGACGAGGACTACCCTTACATTGAGAGGGCCAAAAATGCCGACCCCGAGAAGAAGGCTCTGTTTGGTGCTGCCAAAGAGGTAATTAACCTCACCAAACACATTGGTACCGAAATTGTTGGTTTGCAACTCGAGGACCTCACTGACCAGCAAAGGGACGAATTGGCTCTTCTTATTTCGGAGAGGGTGGTTGTTTTCTTCCGTGAGCAGAAACTTTCACCACAGAATCAGATCGAGCTCGGCAACTACTGGGGACGCGCCGAGAAGCATCCACAAGCCTCCCGTGTTCCTGGCTTGGAGGAAATTTCTGTTATTTGGCAAGATTATGCTCAAAAGTCTCATGGATTGAATTTGACATTCAAAAACAACAACATTGCCAACTTTGACTCCATCCGTTACGGAAGCAAGGGCGTTCAAGGCTGGCACACAGATCTTGTTCACGAGAGACAACCAGCCGGTATAACACATTTGCACCTGGATGCTATTCCAAGTGTTGGTGGTGATACTCACTGGACTTCTGGTTATGCTGCATACGACAAGCTTTCTGAGGATTTCAAGAAGTTCCTTGATGGTAAAAAAGCTGTTTACTTTTCTGCCCACAGCTATCTTGACAGAAACGATCCGTTTGCCGGTCCTAAGAGAATCGAGAGAGAACACCCACTTGTGAGAACTCACCCTGCTACCGGCTGGAAGTCTCTGTATGTCAACAGAGGTATGACCAAGCGAATTGTTGGTCTTTCTCCAGTTGAATCTGATGTGGTTCTAAACTACTTGTTTGATGTTTACGAGAAGAATGCCGACATTCAAGTGAGATTCAACTGGAGACAATCTGAGAAGCCGGGGTATGGTACCTCTGCCATCTGGGATAACAGAGTGTCTCAACACAAGGCCACATGGGACCACGAAGGCCTGGAGCCTCGTCATGGTACGAGAGTGACCTCTCTTGCTGAGAAGCCATTCTTTGATCCAGAAAGCAAGTCCCAAAGAGAAGCTTTGGGATTGTCATTGGAAGAAAATTTTTGATTGAAAATAAGAGTAGGTAAGCTTGCCAATATCATATAGACCAAATTATTAGTAAGAGTTTTCTCGAAAGATGGGAGCTTTTCGGATAAAGCAAGTTCATCAGTGAATAAAACTTGAAAAAAGTAGTTCAACAATCGTGTAGTTTTCTTCAAGTTGTTCCTGTAAATTTTTTTTGGTAGCAGCTCTATTTTTGAAAAATTATTATTAGCTACTCAAACTCACTTTACCGAAAAGCTCACATACACTTCGAGTCTAGTAGATAAAGTGGTTTTACTAATCTATTTCATAAAAGTGACTCACTCTGTTTTCAACAACTGTTTTTTGCTGGACGTTGAATGTTTTTTCGTTCATCGTTACATCGCTATTGAAGAGTCTAAATTCCCCCTTCCAAATTTCAAAAACAACTCCCTCAAAATCGCCTTTGTCTCTCGTATATCGTATCCCTCAATCAACTGTCTAATATCCAAACGGCCTTCCGGAGCAAGTTCCAAAGCCTCTCCGAAAAACTCCTTGATTGCATCAACATCGAACGTTTGGAATCCAGAGTCCTTCCCAACAAATCTTTTGTTCATCCATTCTCTCTGCTTCTCTATCGAAGGCAGCTGCCGTTTATTTGACCAAACACCAGCCACAGAAGCAGAATTTGATTCTGCCACCAAAAAGAAAAATGGACTCATTGGTAAACCAACGTGAGCCAACGTTGGCTCACCAATAGTAAAAGTGTACAAGTAAAGATTGTCCACTTTACTCTTGGCATAGTTATCAACACCATCCTTTCCAGAAGTCACTGTTGCATAACCTTTTCCAGCATTCTCGGGAACATCCAAAAATGGATAGCAAATATGGTAGCCAGTTGCAAAGACAATATGGTCAAATCCACGTTCAATCGTACCGTCCACAAATTCAACTCTGCCATCAGGTAAGAAACGCTCAATTTTTGGATGTTTAATTAGCTTGTCTTGAAACTTGTTGAAAACATCTTGAATCCAAAATCGAGGATTGGTTTCTGTTCCATGAACGCTTGAATCAAATTGTTCAACCTCCAGTGTGTTGCTGGACAAATGAATTTCTCCCGACTTGGGAAATTGGTGTTGCAGTAGATCTATAGCACTTACACTCGAACCAACAACAAGAAGCTTTGCTTTCTCCCATCCTTCATTGCTCCGATAAGATTTTGCATGCAACACAACTCCTGGATTTTTTTCAACGAATTCTGGAAGTCCATCAATCTTTGGGAAAAATGGAACTTGAAACCGACCAACTGCAACCACAACTGCATCAAAGTCCTCAGTATACCACCGTTCAGTTTCATTTTCTTGATCTTGCTCAAAAACTGTCACGTTCCACTTACCGGTGAATTCATCTTTGACAACTTTCTCAACTACAGTGTTGAACCGAATGTATTTTTCCAAATTTTGCTTGTCAACAAAACTGCGAATGTACTCTTTGATCTTGCCGTGTCGCACAAATGGATAGTAAACACTGTCTGGACTGCTTTGAGGTCCCTCACCCGAAGTGAACCTCATCAAATGGGCGGGAACGTTGGTGAATAAGTTGCGATGAACACCGCTATTCCTCCACAGAGGCCACTGCTTTTCCTCGGATTTTGCTGGCCTTACCAAAGGAATTTTGTAAGTTGCACCCTCCAAAGCTGAGGCAATTGGCGGATCATGTTGAGGACGGACGAACCTTGGCTCATTGTATTTCTCAATTCCCTGTGGAAAATTAGGATCAAATTTTTCAGAGTAGTTCCAAGTTCCACCAATGTCAGAATTTTGCTCAAACACAACGATCTCGCTGAACGCTGGATTTTCAGGAAGTTTATGCTGGTCGCCAAGTGTTGTGATCGTTGATCTGCCGTCTTTTGAGGTATGCAGAAACTCGTTTAAGGCCCCGAGCCCGCCCGGACCGGCACCAATAATAGCAATTTTATCCACAGACAGTATATCGACGGTCATGGTAGGTTAGTGTTCTCTTTCAACAAAAATCATTTGACTGAAAAATCTGATGCCTTCGGAGCTAGATTATATAGCCGCCTGGGTGGTTGGTGGCTCCATGATACTCACCATTACTCACTACTACTCACCCCACAGTGGCGTGCCACACTGGAAAGCCCTGTTTATAAACTGGCCACGGCACATGACAGGCTCTACAACTAAATCATCTATTGCGACGCCACGGCGGTGCAGTGCGCGCCCCCCCGCCACAGCTGATAAGATCAAGAAAATTTACGTAATTTTGAATCAGGAATTTTTCACACCCCATATTTGATTTATAGATCTCTATACAGAACCTTCACGGCAAACGGCCACCTCTAGGCTTTTGCAAGAACCAGAAGATGGAGAGCGTAAAAGAACCTCCACTGGGGAGTCTTCTGAATCGCGTTTGCTCTCCACAGGTGAAAGGTTTGCCCAGACTTGCAAATAGAGCAAAGCACGGGAGAACTCAAGGTCCGAGCCGCAGTAGACGCGTAGAGCACGGTGCACAACTGCCGCAGTGGTTGCCGCAGTGGCAGCGGAAGCAGCAGCCGCAGCAACAAAGGCAGCTCCAGTGTGACCCAGCTCGTGAAGGTATTGAAGGTATTGATTTGGGTGGTCGGCGTGGAAAACGAGCTGATCGAGATCGGAATACTGGATGTTAAGCAGGTCTGAAGAGGAGGAGTTGCCGATGTCGTATTCTACGCCTGTTATGACAAACACATTAGCAACCTGTGATTGAAATGCCAGAAGTTGCAACCTTTGCAACGAAATCATAGCGTCAACTGCCACTGTGGTTGGTGCTGCGTTACCGCGTTTATAACCACCGTCAAACGCTTCTAGCGATAGATACTCGCAGTTGTCGACGAAACCCAACGCGTCGACACGTTGAACGAGGTCGACGAGCGGAAATTCACCTTGAAAAGGTAAGCCACGACTGTGCCGCGAATAGCCGAGAAAGTCTTTAACTCCGTTTCTAACCGGGGCATCAGAGAATTGAACAAAGAAAACCTTGCACCGCATTTCCGAAATAGGATCGAGAGGACAATTTCTAGCAAGTATGTGAAAGGAATCAAGCATTATTCCAAAGTTTTCTCTATCAACACTCTTGACAATGTCCCATAATCTATCGAGTGTGGCGACATGTGTTCCCCATGAAAGAGCTTCGTAAACAAGCCTCATTCCACGAGCTGCGGCACGTTCAGATGCCACCCGGAAGTCTGCAACGTATTGTTCTTGATCGTCAACTGCATCTTTCTCGCAATTACTGCAGAGCAACACCAAATCTGTTTTTAGAACTTCCATTATTTCAAATGTGGCTTCGAGTTCGGCAAGTTTGCGCTGGAATCTCTCGCGAGTCGGTTGACCTTCCAAGTCACGAACAGGCTGGTATAACGTGATTGCGAGTCCAAGGGAGTCACAAGCTGCGCGAACCTCATGTGCAGCTGCAAGAGCGTCTTGCCCAAATTCGAGGTCGGCCGGTCCAATTTCTACACCATCAAATCCTGCTGCACTGATGGCACGTAAACGGTCTAACGTTGGCGTTTGGGGCGTGAAGATTGTTGTTGCGATTGAAGTTTTATACTTGTGACTCGAAGGATATGGAGATAGCTTAGTCGACGCTGAGCTTAGCGAGGACCAGCTTGATCCTCTTGAAGAGTCGAACATTTTTTTCAGATTCTTCTGATTGAGCGGAGTGCGAGCGAAGTGAATTATTGGAAAAACGGTAGGTTGGCACCTGGTGCAATCGTTTCCGCCCTTAGCCCAGGGTTATATACCTGCGAGGGCTGCAGGTAAGGGACACAGCCATGAGGAGCGATCGCAAGTTCACATTGTGCGGTTGAATATTTAGCCGCATAAAACTAGCGTTGCGCACCCGTACACCGAATTGTTTTTTTTTTTTCCAAAATTTTTTTTGATCTTTTCCGGAAGAGGGGTGCAAAGCGGCTGACTGCAAGAAATATGGGTAAGTGTTTTTTCAGTGAGCATTTTGGTTCAATTTGTCCCTTGCCCCGCTGATAGTCAGTGCGGCGGGAACTTTGGAGGAATTTTGTGGGGAAACATGACGTGAAAGGTTTATAAGTTTACAATGATACAGGGCCATCGTCAGTGTTCATCTGCCGAAGCCGAAATCAGACACCCTCACAAACCTGCAAAGCCGCCAACTTTTGAGCTGAAAACCCTAATTAAAATTTAGCTTTACAACTTGTGGGCACACCACGGCAAATTCGATTTCCGAGATAAATCTGTGGGGTGGATCAGATCAGTGCTACGTGCTACGTCACTGATCTGGTCAAACTTTTACGGATAAACCAAGGACCGTTCCCCGCCGCTGCTTATCCGCGTTTTGCTTGGCTTGACTTTCATGCACTGAGTTTCGCACACTTTTTTTCTTGACTCATGAAAAATTTCAGAGAAGTTTGAAAAGACTGTGAAGAAAAAAAAAAACTGGTGGAGCAATAGCATTTATCCAGCGCTGGTTCGTGCATATCGTGACTAGACTGATCAGATCTGGGCTGCTTGGTATATATATAAGTGGGCAAGTCTTTTTATCTGCTTGAATCAAAGGCATAACAAGTTAACTTCTTGTTTGTGCGTATTTGAATCATCATAATGGGAATAGGTTTGAAAGAAAAGCTTCAGAGCTGGAAAAAGACACAACAGGAGAATCACACTAAGGATACGTCCATGGTGAACGCCGGGGATATAGCCATTCCGCCAGAGGTGTACAACTGGAAGGTGTACACGTGTGCGATCTTTGCATCGTGTGCGGCCATTATGTGCGGTTATGACTCAGGATTTATTGGTGGTACGATTGTTTTGGACTCATTTGAAGACGAGTTCAAGCTCGAGCTGTTGTCGAAATCGACTTTGACAACTACCAAAGCAAACATCATTTCATTTTTTCATGTGGGAGCATTTTTCGGTTCCTTGTTTATTTACCCAGTGAACTTTAAACTTGGTCGTCGACTCGGTTTGATGGTTGCCTCGATCTTTTTATTGGTTGGATCAGGAATCCAACTTGCCGCTAGCTCATCAACTGGACTTGCTCCTTTGTATGCGGGGCGTGTGATTCTGGGTTTTGGTATCGGCGGAATCAGTAACGTGGCTCCAATGTATATTGCCGAGATTGCACCGGCAACGATTCGTGGTCGACTTGTCGGAATGTATGAAGTTTCATGGCAAATTGGTGGTACTGTCGGTTTTTTCATCAACTACGGAACGAATCAACATCAATCGGGAAACAAAAAATGGATTATTCCTATTGCTATACAACTTATTCCAGCCGGATTATTTGCTATTGGATTATTTTTCATCGCCGAGTCTCCAAGATGGTTGTTTTCGAAGGGAAAAATCGATCAAGGTTACAAAGCTCTCTCGTTCCTTCGTGGACTACCAAAAGAACATCAATATTTGCAATACGAAGCTGATAAATTCCTCGAAGAATGCAGACAAGCTGAATTGAAAGTTGGATTGGGAATGTTTGCTCCAATCAAACTGTTATTGTGCAACTCCCATCTTCGTTACAGATTGATCTTATCAACTAGTATTTTCATTCTGCAAAATACTTCCGGTATCAACGCCGTCAACTACTACAGTCCGACACTTTTCAGAGCCATTGGAGTGAGTTCTACATCATCTTCCCTTCTTTCTACTGGTATTTTTGGTGTTTTGAAAGGTATCAGTAGTACTATTTGGGCTATTTTCATTGTTGATCGTTTTGGACGTCGTAAATCGATCTTTTTCGGTTGCACTGCTTGTTCGATGTGTCTTTTCTACATTGGAGCTTATATCAAAGTTGCAAATCCTGAAAGTCACAGCAGCATGGATTCTGGTGGACGTGCAGCAATGGCGTTCTTCTACCTCTGGTGTATTTTCTATTCGTTTTCGATTTCGGGACTTCCATGGGTTCTTTCTTCAGAACTGTATGACCAGACCGTGCGGGCCACGGCTCAAACTGCTGCGGCAACTGGCAATTGGTTCTGGGCGTTCATCTTTGCACGGTTTACAGGTAACATGGTTGAGAAGATGAAAGCATATGGTGTTTTCTTCTTTTTTGCTACTGGAGTTTTACTTGCAGTGGTGATTTACTATTTGTTTTATCCGGAAACCGCCAACATTCCTGTGGAGGATGTTGGTTTGTTGTTCACTCCTGGTGTGCCCGCGTGGAAGGCCCACGAGCATGCTATGAAGATTATCCGTGACCGCGAGCAGGGTATTCCAACCAAGGAGGAGATCAAAGAGATGCAGGCAAACAAAAGTTTTAGCATTGATGCAAGGAAGCATGCATCAGAGTATTTGGAAATGGCTGGGTCGAGTAGCGAGTGAATGGGGAAGTTTTTGTATGTTTTATTAGCCAGATCCAACATTCTGGCCAGTTATGTTATGATTGCTTTGTATGAATGAATTGTAATGAGTGTCAACCAGTTAGAAAAGTTGTTTGTGGAGAGTTGTTGGGTTGTGATCAAGGTATTTAGTCGCAATTTTCACAGCAATAGAGTAGCAACTTGAGATCAGTAATCGGAAAGGAATTCTAAGTTAAATAGATGGTACAAATATCATTGGAAGCAACCAGTTATGTCGATGCCGAGTTGAACTGCGCGGTGTCCCCTGCTTGAAGAATCATTCACGTGTCATAACTAAATTCTCGTTTGAATGAGATGGCGAATGGAGAATGTCTAGAGCGAGCCGATGCAATGAGTTATCAATAATGAGCGAAGCAAATTCAAAAATCACACAACTCACTCGGCTTGTTGTCAGTAAATAACAACCCACTCAGTTCATCGTTAGTACTTTACAGATGAATGATATGCTTCGCATATTTCACAGCTCATCATTCGCCATGACCATTCAACTTTATGAAACTCTTCATCACCACATCTCTCATCAATACCTCTGGAGCCTGCTTACCAGTAAACAACTCGAACTGTGCCAATGCCTGGAAATACAAAAACGTCAGTCCGTGCACAGCAACCCAACCTCTTGATCCATGCCGTCGCGCTTGTATTAACAATTCACTGTTCAACGGATCATATCCAGTCTCTAGTAGAACACCTCCAGTAACAGATTCAAACCAAAAGTCAGGAATAGTGAATTGATTCGAAGCCCGTGACACCGCATCACGAGCAGGAACACAACAAATTATAATGGTTGGGGGTTTTTGGAACTCTAATGGCAACTCCCTTCTCGACTCTGGTGACAAATCCTTCAAAACATGAATTCTGAAGTTGGTGGCACGAATAGAACCATTTTCTTCATCACTTCCGACTGAATTGTATCCAAAATGCATTGGCGACTGTCTGTTGAAGTAATCAGCTAAAGATCGAGCTCTTTCTGGCGTACGGTTGTATAACAAAATTTTTTCAATACCCAATGACATGAGAGCGTAAAGCGATGCTCTCCCCATACCTCCGGCTCCTAAAACAAGGGCAGTCTTGCGATCATCGTGAACTGAGTTGATTGGCGAAATATTGCTGAAAATCGCATTCCTTATTCCCAGCCAATCAGTGTTTTCACCTCTCAACTTCAATACAGAGATTGGCTTCTCAGGATCTCGCACAGCCACAATCGTGTTGAGTGCCCCAACACGTTGGACATGTGTCGAAGTCTCATCCATCAGCTGTAATGCCTGCAATTTGAGAGGCATAGTCAGCGAAGCACCGCCAAAATCTCGACTTCGGATTAATCCGGCCAGCTCAGAAACGTCAGACGTTTGGTAAATCGAATATTGATGAGGAAGACCAAGAACGGAAAACGCAGAATTGTGTATATCGGGCGAAAGAGATTTGAAAACTTTACCTCCGGCAATATAAAACCGTAAAGCAGGCAAAAGTCGACAAGCAGACAAACTCAATTGCAAGTCACGGTCTGAAAAGTCATCTGATTCACGCCATTTTAGATCGTTATCAACAATAACACTCCCCTCGCTCAGTCTCAGATTTTGCTGGCGTCGCAAATCCGGACTCACTGCCGTCATGTGTCGGTTCAAGATTTTCGAAAGATTGCACATTGGGCCGTGATTATAGCATACCAATTTGAGGGGATTGCCGCCGTTGCTCTCAAGGGTTGAACGAGCAGATTCTGCGAATTCAATACACTCAAGATTGTCTCGCAGCGACTGCGCCACCGATGTGAGGCGCAGTATTTGACAGCCAACTTGAACAGCCAGCTGACAAACCTCATTTGGCAACTCTGTTCGCCAGAAGGGATCATCTCCTCTATGATGGTACGTCCCCACTATTTTAGTATTGAAACCGCATCGTGCAACCTCCTGTAACAGTGCAAATTGCTCGTCTGCTGGACCTAATGCTAAAACCGGCTGCGCCACAAGCCGCAGATTCACACATAAATAGTCGACACTGAGACGTAAAGCAAGGAAAAGAACACTGAAATAGCCCATTCGGGCCTCAGAAAGCTCTTCATCACTATTGCACGACGCAAATAGACGATTGGTTGCTTCATTATCCACAATGTGTAGCATTATCGGGACGTGACTGAACGTGAAACGGCGAACCTTTGCATAAAAATCACCCAAATTGCTCAAAGGGATTCTGAATGCAACAATCTTGGAGAGGTCTACCTGGATTTCAATGCAATCGGACCCAAGAACGAGGTCGGAAATTGCCAGTTCGTTTTCGAGGAAACCGGGAAATTGCAATCGAACAACCGTCGAATGAAGTTTGTGTTCCGGTGCAGGAATGTGCGACCGCAGATCCCCATAAGGATTATTGTATACAACGTGCTTGACAAAACACAAAAAATCGTTTTCCACAGGCTTCAAAGTGAGGACATTGAGTCCCTTATCTTGTAATTGATTTGAATTCGCCACATATCCACCGTATGCGCTTTCGTTGATCGACGCGTCGATATTGAAAAACTCAAAGTTTGAACATTCACGGTACAATGCCTGGCGAGCCAGTACATACTCTGAACCCTTTGCATAAGTTCCAGTATAGCCAACCATGGACAATATCCTTGATTCCTCTTTTGAGATTTGAATCACGATGTGGCTGGTGCTGAACTGTTTGAGATATTCGACGGTGGCAGAGCAGTCCACACAGGTAGCGGGAACAACAATCACATAGTTAGAATCACCATACTGTTCCAAATATGATACAATCACCTCGTGTTGGATCTTGCGATTGTCTTTAGGCTCGCCGTCGCTGTTGCTGCAGCTGTCACTATCTTGCACCGCCACAGCAGCAGACACCACACGCTCAAGGTCTAAATAGTGGTATCGTAGAGCAGACGATGCCATCAGTCCAAGTGTTGACTTTCCGACGAGCTTCATGCCTACAATCACGATAGCCGAGCCCACGCGATACTTTGTCATCACTGTCATGGGTGAGGGGATTGTTTATGCTCAGATAATCTAGTTTGTTGATGAGAGATCAAGAACCTAAAATGAGATGTCAAAAACTCTCGATTTCGTTAATTTGTTGAATGATGCCCCTTCCAAACCATTCATAGGCTGTGCAGCTGTGGGGAAACCATTACTCAGTCCGCTATATGGATATGCTGATAACCTTGTTCATGCCGCTTTACTTTAAATTTTGTAAAAAAAGTAATATTTTTTCTAGCTTTGTATTTTCTCCCCGGCTAAATACTCATCCAACGCGAAGCACAGCCGCACAAACTATGCTGTATCCAAAAACTTTGAAGCCGCAAACTCAATCCCCGCAGTGTAACCGTGTGTTCCCAGTCCACAAATCACAGCTGTAGCAATATCAGATAGATAACTGTGATGACGGAAAGATTCGCGCTTGTGCACGTTGGTAATATGAACCTCAACTAGAGGAATGGAGACTGAGAGAAACGAATCTCTAATCGCGACACTCGTATGTGTGTACGCTCCTGCATTGATCACAATAAATCCAACATTTTCATTACGTGCTTCGTGAATCCGTGACACAATCTCTCCTTCGTGGTTTGATTGGAACGTCAACACGTCAACACCGTTTTTTTTTCCAACTGCCACACACAGATCCTCAATCCCCCCCAGCGTGTCAGTTCCATACTTCTCAGGCTCCCTTGTGCCCAGAAGGTTGAGATTTGGACCGTTTATCACAAGAATCTTTTTGGCTGGCATTTTTATTCTTGAAGAACTGAAAAAAATATACTGTGGTAACATTTTTTGTGGAGCAAAAAAAATAGCGACAAATCTCACCTTATTTATATATATTTTATATACCTATTGGAAAGTGAGAACGCTGTCCCTCGCATCTGCAATATGTGACTCAATCAATTTCCAAATTCGCTCAGAAGTTCTCTCGATCAT
Organism: Ogataea pini; assembly: GCA_003707665.2. NCBI lineage: Eukaryota > Fungi > Ascomycota > Pichiomycetes > Pichiales > Pichiaceae > Ogataea > Ogataea pini. The sequence goes on along the minus strand of PPKL02000023.1, from coordinate 25,660 downwards.
GAAAATACATCGCGGGCTACCGGTACATCCGTTTGCTCATTCATTTGCTTTAGCATTATTACTAAACATTCTTATCTACTCCCAAATTCTTATACAAAGTTGAAGCAGCAGCCGCAGCAGGAACCTCCTCGTAACGGTAGCCACTCCAATAAATGCACTGGGCAATTCCCTGGTAAATGACCGCCTCGTAGCCCGGTATCACGTTCCATTGGCGCTTTTCATACTCTTCCAAAAGACGTGTGCGCACCACAGGATGGTAGCACATCTCCAAAACTGTGTCCTGTGTCTTACACATAAACACGTCCAGCGTGGCTTTTGCCAACTTCTCCTCCGCAGTCATTGGCTCAAAATTTGGCACTGCAAGAACCGTGAAACCAGGAACCTCAACCTGTTTTGCATGTTCCGGGTCCGAAATATGCACGATCTCGCCCTTGAAACCATTTTTGATCATACTATCTCTCACAGTCTCAACCTCGTTTGCAAAACGATTGATTACGTAAACCTTCGAGCAACCGAGGTAAGTGTAAAGAGAGTAAATGGCAGCACGACAAGCACCACCTGCTCCATAAACAAGGCCTGGTCTACCATGGTTAGTCTCGAGCTTCTTCTGAGCAATAGGATCTCTCAAAAATGAGTCTCTAATGCCAATAATGTCTGTGTTGGCACCGATCCGAAGAGCACGACCGCTCTCCGGATCTTTACGAGTAAAAACAGTGTTCATAGAGCCAACAATACGTGCATCATCAGTCAATTCGTCAACTCTCGACATGAAGTTCACCTTGTTTGGCATCGTCACGGCACAGCCAATAACGTCATCATGTTCCAACGTGCTGTTGAACACTTCAATATCGTTTGTATCAAATAGCTTGTATTCCCAGTCGAGTCCAAGTCCAGAAAACAATGTATTCAGAAGCAATGGAGACTTGCTGTGTTCGATTCCCTTACCAAAAAGGTAAAACGTCAGCTTTTTGGTCCGAAGAACCTCCCAAGGCTCTGAAGGGTCGAGCTTATTCACATCAATTTTTGTCATTTTTTTTCTCCACTTTTATCCTATCTGATAGTTTCATTCAATCCAACAGCTTATCCGTGAGCCACTGCCAGCTTATATACCATGAGACACTTGTAATCAAAGAAGATCAGGTAGATCACATCCATGGATAAATAAATTCCCGCACTTGATCTTTACTCCAAATTTTTTTTCAAAAATGGATAATAAAAATAGTAAAAAAAAAAAATTTTGAATTTTTTTTCAACCCAGGGTACGGATGCACTGCAGATCTGGCTAATTATGTACCCCACAATTTTTCACCTCCTCCTTCACGGGAAAGTCTTATTCCATTGACATTTATTTCTTTTCAGTTGCGTGATATCATTCATTATTTCTACACACAATTTAACTCTTGTTTCCTGGCTGTTGTAGGAAATCAAAACTAGCTATATCATTGACAGAACCGTTCGTGTCCAGTATCCCAAGATTCTTTAGGAATTGGTCATTACGATTCGCAACATCCTGACCCGTGAAAGCTTCAACAAGTTCATCCTCTATATTGTTGCTTGGTACAGACGGCTCCTCACGAGTAGAAACACCAGTAAATGAGCCACCAAAACTCCGAAATAGTCCACCGTACGATTTTTGGGGAAGGAAAAGACTATTAAGTTTGAATGGATTCGAGGGAGAGTCCAGCTTCTCCTTCGTATTCTGTGTCCATGGAACTGCCATCACGTCAGGAACAACTCCATTGACGAGGTTGACTGCAGAACCAACCGATTTGTTTTCACTGTTGTGGATGCCGTTTGAAGAAGTTGATGGTACCATGTCCTCAGCCACAATGGCGGTGCTGTTCAGATTTGTGGCAGTGTTACCATCTTTCGCGGTCTGCTCAACTAAATTCAATGTGAGAGCACACGCAGCAGATCCATGCTTCAACAGCTCTAAAGACTTTATAAGATCCGTTCTCATTCCAGTGTGCTCCTCTGCACTTGGGAAAATTCCAATAGCAATGGAAATTATGTAATCAATGAATGCAACGTTCTGTAATTTGGTAAAATCTGAAAACCCGTTCGAGGCACCGCGCAAAATCGAATGAATTCGTGTAATACTTTGCAGAGCAAGTTTATACTGGTCCTCACCAATGATATTGTTGCTCTTCATATCGTGCTTGATTTTAGCATTGAGAACTGCGTGAGTTAGACTCAAAGCAAGGTGTAAAAAGAGGACATATGGCGGTTTGTTCTTCACTTCTTGTTCGTTGCTGGTGTCGTGAAGTTGACAACATTCCGGCAATCTTTCAGTCGTTTCTGTAAGTTGCGCCACTATAAATTCTTCGCTCACTGCCTGTCTCCGTCCAAAGATGCTATTCTCTTCGATATCTATTGTTGTTTGAAAAACTTCGCTTGTAATCCTCGACGTGAGCACCAAATTCAACAAAAATACAACCTTCAAAAGCTCATTAAACACCGTAATGCACCGTCCGCTCTCCCAAACCACAGGTTTGATCATGCTTTCGTTATAAACAACCGTGAATTTTTCTTTGTACGAGTCCCATTCTTCCCAACCGTCCGGTGCAATTTGCGGCAATGGCCACTCCGCAGCCCGGACAACCGGCACACGAGCAAGTCGTGCCGACAGAATCGTGTTCATAAAGTAGATCGCACACCACGTGTGTTCCATTGACATTGCTTTCTGCGTATCTGGTGATAAAACGCCGCTTGCAGGGTCAATCATAGCTAGTTCTCCTTTAGCACTTGCACTCATTAATTGGACATCAATAGCCATTCGTGTGCTCGAAGAACTTAAAACCCACGCTTTGTCCCACTCGCCTACATTGTAGTAGTAATAAGAGAGCAAAGTTAGCGATTGTAACGTTTCAAGAGACGAACTTTCACAGAAATGGAATGACATAATCGCTCTGGAAAGATATGTCGTTGAAGCCTCAGAAACACACCAACCGTCACCCGCAGCCTGGCCAACAGCAAGAACAGCCCAAACAAGCCCTGTAAGGTTCAGGCTGCTTCGTTGTTGTCTGAAATCAGACTGATCATGAACAAATTTAATAAGTGGTAGCCGGGTCACCATTGGCAGCCACGGATGAACCACACTGAAAAATAAATCAATCAGCCGTCTAGCATTATCAGGAAGCGTTTGAATTTCTATTGGAACAGCCTCAACGGTGCTATCCACGAAAAGATCGAAAACAGAGCTCACTTTGAAAGGTGAGTATCCCTTTCTGTTCTTGTACGTTTGAATGCAATTTGACGAGAAACCAGAGATTTGGCTAGGAATCCCCTGGTAGCTCAAAGAAATCGACCGGAAGTAGTTCGGTGTGGTTTTGTCTAGTGGATCCCGGCGAGGATGGTGGATCTCGTTTCCATCGGTCTCTTTTTTCAAAATCGCAGTCGCAGCCGACGCTTGCACTGATGCCGACACCGACGTAGCAAATTCTTTCGGCTTCTTCTTGGAAACCAATTTCTTCATCTCTTCGCCATCTGTATCTATAACAGCCTCTATCACTGCTGCTAGTTTCGAACCACTGAAACTATCCATCAATGCTTGTCCTCTCTTTGATAACAGATTCTGCCATTTGTCAACGCTGTTCAACTGATTTTCCAGCGTCGACGCAATCGACGCGACAGTCACACTATTGACGTTGTTGCCGTTTGCCTCACCTTTGCCATTCCCGTCACCATCGCCTTCACCTGGCCGCAAGAATGCCAATGCCAACACAACCTGGTACACGGCATTGCGACTCTCCAAACGGTGTATATACCCTGGTGGAAGACCACGTCGTTTTGTTGGGGGCGTGTAAACACACTCTGTGTTTTCCTTGCAACACGTGGAACATCTTGGTCTCTGACCATCACACTTGTATTTTCTGAAGCGACAGAAATCACACGCGTGGCCTGTACGTCTCACCTTAGTACTGGACTCGTTGGTGCTTCTCTTAGCATTGTCACTGGCATTGGATCGCTTTCTCTTGTGTGTATTATTAATATCGAGATTATTTGAGCCCGTCATCACGCATACTGAGAAAAGTTAATTGCGCTTAAGCTCAGAAACTGAAAAGGGACAGGCGAAAAAAAATAATAACCAACTCTCTATGGCTGAGCAACAAGACTTTATCCAAGTTTGTAGTTTCTTAAATGCGAGGAATAAGGGGGTGGATTGTTCAAAACAAGGAACCCCACAAATTTGAGAAAATCCAATCCCGCGAGCTGTCATGGACGTCCGGGCGGGGTCTGTGATCTTGGTTTGTTAAAAGTTTATCCGAGCGGCGGCCGAGCGGAGTTGCCCGCGGAATTCCCCAGAGACCGGAGTGTCATACTGCATGGACACCGCCCGAAACTTCCTATGGAGCCGCCCAACTCACATAAATCGCACAGCCTGGTCTAATGGATACGTGCTGATCGATCCACCCTCTACAATTCGCCGTAATCAGAGACGTGCTATATGTTTTAAAAATGTTTACATTGCAGGTGCAGTTTGGGGGGTTCAAAAATATTTTTTTTCGCAGATTTCTGGCTTGATCTTTACCAGATCTCTAAGAATACTCCCCAGGGAAACATAAGAACCTGATCTCAGCCAATGAAAAAAGTCTCAACTTGCATTCAATGGCGCTTTCAATTACGCATGCTTGCAACCACCGATCAATTTGACCCTCTGGCTATATCATTCTTACTTGGACAGATTTTCTGTTCACATAATTGATTCTCACACGTCTATTTCAAAATACTAGATATTGTAGAAGTTAACATACCAGTTTAACCACACTTCTAGCTGGTCAATTCCTTCCAAGCTTTTTCACTTTCGGCAAAAACATCATAGCCAAACAAAAACTCTTGGAAAACAGGGTCGGCCCAACGAGCAGGACAACCTTCTTGAGGAGGGTCTAAAGCACACAAAGCGTCTCTTTTTTGTTGGGCTTCTCCATCTGGCAAATGGAAGATGTTTTGGCACGCAGTTGAGCCTTGCACAATCTGCGTGGTTCTCCATTTACGCAAGTCTTCGTACTTCTTCAAAATCGTGTGGATCTGTTTCTTGTCCTCGATTTTGCCAAACAGATAAGTCAAAGCACCAGCGTCTTCAACTGCCTGGGCAGCACCTTGTGCCAAATATGGCAGAGTGGCATGACAAGCATCACCCAAAAGCGTCACATTGGCCGTTGGGTGACTCCAAGTCTCCATCTCAACACTGTTTTGTAATCTCCACTTAGAACTCTCACGTGCAAGAGACAATAGTCTCAACAACCGAGGATCCCATTCCTTGAACATTTCTTCAAGTTCACCTTCCTTAGCCTCGACAACGTTCACTTCAGAAGGGAGATTATCTGGGGCAAGAACCACAACGTTACAAGTGTCACCACCTTTCAACAAGTAGATGACAACGTGCATGTGCGGACCCCAGTAGAAGTTAATACATGGCTCCTTATAGATGTATTCCAATTCTGGGTATTTCTTCATCTCAGAGATTGAGATAAGAGCTCTGAATGCCAAATCACCTGTCATGTGTGGAGGATCGTCTTTGCCAAGCATTGCACATCTCACTTTAGACCGGAGACCATCAGCGCCCAAAATGACATCACCATAGAACTTTCTTCCGTCAATACTGACAACTTCATTGGTGTCGAAATCAACTGTAGAAATATGAGTGTTCAAAACAAGCTCAATTCCAAGCTCTTCAGCTCTTGCAACCAAACTCTTGTGGAAGTCTGCACGGTGGATGTGCAGATATTCACTGCCATACTTTTTCACAGTGTATGGATAAAGATCGGTGTTAATGAGATTCTTTCCTTTGTAGTTGTAAAAGTGATAAGCTCTTGGCAATGTCGAATTGGCCAAAATCTCATCCTTACAACCGAAAGCTTCGAGGATTTTGGTAGAATTTGGAGGAATTTGAATTCCAGCACCAACTTCCGCAAGTTTAGGTGCTTGTTCTAACACCACAACTTCGTGTCCTGACAATTTCAATCCAATTGCTGCAGCCAATCCTCCTAAACCGGCGCCAACGATAATGAATTTGAGTTGCACTTTGGTTTTTGGAATTTCCGACATGCTAAAGGGTGATTCTGCTTTTAATTTTTTTTCAGTTATTCTTGCTTAAAACTTTTAGCCATCGAGTGATTATTCGGAGCACAGAACCAGCTCTTAGACTATATATACTATACATTCTAGAGTACAATGTCATAAAGATTTCCCCACAAATTGGGGGGTGTTGTAGGGCAAAACATTTTCCCGCTATAAAAATGTGGAGCTTTCTTTTTTCCGCCGGAGTTGCCTTTTTGATATCAACTATGATATACCCGGGTCTTCGGAAGACGTCATAACTTTTCATGGCATTTGATCCCCCAAGCCGAACGGGGTAAATACCCCACAATTTGGCCTTATCAGTGAGGGGTTGTCGATTGCACGTTACGAAAATCAAATCGCGTACGCATGTAAAGGTTTGGTTCAGATTTGTTGATCAATTATGAAAACACAAAGGTGGAAAAATGATTTCAATTTTTTATAATTTCATTTCCATCTACATATCTAAATACGTAATCACTTGGTGAGAGCAACAACCTCAGGCTTGTCCTCAACCTCCTCCTTGTAATCGGGACGTGGCATTTCATATCCCTCCATTGTTCTAGCGTAGGTGATTCCCCCGAGACGGGAAACTGGTTTCAATTTGCCAATGTCAACATTGTTCAAATCGCTGTTCACAACGTCCTCTCTGATATGGAAGTTAACACCTTCAATTATACACAAAGTACCGGTTCCGCGCGTTGGATCAGCCTTGGAGCTCCATTCATGATGATGGAGCAACTTTCCCTCGATGGAAAACGCGCTCTCAGCGACATGAGGGGGCTTCACCTTGGTTGATGGCAACGGAGTGAGTCCACTCAACTTCCATTCATCCACATCTTTGGGAGCAAAAGTACAAGTAAAATTGGCAGCTTCAACGAACCACTCACTGATTATATTGATGCAACATTCACCTGTCTCAAGAATGTTTCTGCAAGTGTCCTTAGGATTGCCTCTTCCACCACTAAACCCAACAACAAAAATTGGTGGATCATGGTTGACCATCGTGAAGTAAGAAAATGGAGACAAGTTGCGAACTCCATTCAAATCTAGAGAAGAGATAAATCCAATAGGCCGAGGAGTGACTGCAGCTGTCAACAGCTTGTAGTTATCCACAGGCTTTCTGCCTTCTCCAAATGGATCCAATTCGATCTTCTTGTGTTTTTTCCATGAGTTATCGGTAGCACCAGTACCTGGAACCCAATCTGGATTCACGGTTTGGGTGAACTTCCATTCTTTTTCGATTTCAAAAGGAGAACGTGATTTCTCTACCTCTTTGAAGTTCCCATGTGGATTTCTCTTGACTTCGCTTTCCGAGCCAAACTTTGCTGTGGTTCCCGTCATTTTGGACAAATATCTGCACCAGTTTAGTCTCTTTACTAACATTTTTTTTGGATAAGTGATAATGCGCGTTTAATATGCTTCTTAAGTGCTTCAAAAGTATTCTGAAAAGCAAACACATTTCCGCGTCTTGCATTTTTAATTTTTTTTTTTGTGTATCAATTCCCCGCATTTTCCTTTTTCCGCGCTGACCACCGCCGGTTAAAGAAATACCCGAAAATTGTAACCCACTTGAAATGAGCTGATCTTAGAATGCATTGATAACACGGGAATGTGGGGAAACCTAAACTCCTTCACATATATAGCGGGAAAAGGTTCTTGGGGCATGTCATAGCGTGTGATTACAGCGAAACCATCCAATTCAACCAGCCACCAATGCCGACAAACGTGTACGAAAAAATTGCGAAAGAATATCCAAACCCGATAAGGGTGGATCCAATGACCGATGATAACATTACAAATGTTGTTCTTCAAGTCAATACAACTCAGCACAAGAATAAAAGACTAATTTTTTTGCTGGAAAAGCTCATTACCCATCTACACGACTTTGCCAAAGAAGTGCGTCTTTCCACGGAAGAATGGGACACTGCTATACATTTTTTGACCGAGGTTGGTCAAACATGTACTGATGTGAGACAAGAATTTATTTTGTTGTCAGATGTTCTTGGTTTTTCCGTGCTTGTTGACAGTCTTTCACATCCTAAACCGCCGGGAGCCACTACCGGTACACTTTTGGGTCCATTCCATATTCATGCTGAGGAAAAAGAGGAGGGCAACTCTTTAAACACGAAGTTGAAAGGAGAGCCATTGTTGATCAAGGGCAAGGTTACCGATGCCGAATCTGGTTTACCTATTGTCGGAGCAGAGGTTGATATTTGGGAATGCGATGAGAACGGATTATACGATACACAATATCCTGCAGGATTAGGTCCTGATTTGAGGGGTGTTGTCAAGAGTAACAAAACAGGATCTTTCTTGATAAAAGCAACAAAACCGGTTCCATATCCGATTCCTCATGATGGTCCAGTGGGGAGATTCCTTAAAGTTTTAGGAAGACATCCATACCGTCCAGCACATGTTCATTTCATTATTACCGCTCCCGGCTATGATAAATTGATTACTGCTTTGTACACCAAGGGAGATCCATTCGAAACGAGTGATGCTGTTTTTGGAGTGAAATCGAGTCTTTTGATGGAACCTAGACTGATGACTCCAGAGGAGGCTGCAGAGCATGGAATGACCACCGAAGACTGGATTCTCGAATGGGAGTTCAAGATTATCACTGAGGAGTCTGCAAAGCGTGAAACTTATAAGAAGTCAAAGATTGCTTTGGAGAAACTTGATGTTGGTAAATTTGAGCTTCCTGATGATGGTCTTCCGATTGCAGCTGATGTTGATTAGAGGTGTCAGTATAAATTCAAGTAACAAGTCATTCTACATACCATGTGTTATAAGACAATCATCAAGGCTCAAAACATATATGACCCAAGTATTGCAAGTAATTGTAACAGAAATTGTTAAGTTGAGTTATGGAACGTTTGCCAGAATATTTATCTCAATGCATCCAACAGCGATATTTGCAACACCAATGGCAGTCCAGCATGGTTTGTAATCGCCAAACACCTTCTTACCGCAATTTCCCATTGTCAACCCGACCTCGTGTGTGATTCCGCCGTATTCGATTGAATGGTAGCTTGTAATTTGGTAAATTGATCTAAAAGCTTGTTCTTTTGTGAACTGAGGAATAGCGTGCATTATGGCTTTTCCGACATTCTAATGGTGTTAGTAGTTTCTGAGGTAGTGATTTGTGTTTACTTACTTCAAGAGCCAAATCTATCATTTCTTCTATAGTTTTGCCAACTTTTCCGTTTCCATCAACACCAACTTGGCCTGAAATGGCTAATGTTCTCATTCCAGCAGGGACTATACATGCTGAGGAGATTGCATAGTCTTCAGAGACTTGTTCATAGCCTGGATACACAAAGGACTCGCAGACAGAGATGGACATGACGGAAGGCGAGTGACAGGTAATATGAGTTATTGTGAATCAATTTGAAGATTATTATAACAAAAACTTGAGAAGTAACTGAGTATGTATATTAAGTCTCGGAGTTTTTCGAGGAACTGAAAACTGATAAGAAATTTCCCAAATAGGAAATTTTGATTATATCTTGATTGAGCGACTTGAAAACCACAGCGAGAGAATTGAGAGCCAACTCTAAGTCGAATGTTCGTCAGAAGCTAACAGACTGGGAAAATGAGTGAACAAATGAATGGGTAAAGACAGGGATGCACTGTAAGTTTCATGACATACTCGAACTTCTTCAGATTACCCTTTTTCAAAAAAACCCATCGGGATTTCACCTGAGCACCGGGCTGAGCGACGTGGCTTGTGAATGGATAAATAAACCCCTAAACTACATATTTTTTGTTTTCTTTTTCTCCCTCCAGATCAACGGCTTCCCAAAACAGTTACTCTTCACTCATCAGTTTCTAAGTTTTTCGACATAGTGGTTGTGTTCATCATAAATCAAATCGTAGTGATAAATGGCGATGGGGAAAATGCCATAACTAATTGACCGATAACACTATTGCTTATCTTCTATTTGTTTATATTGATGATTCATCACTCGGATTGCATTCAAGACTCGTTTCGCTACTCTTCAGTTGGTCAGATTGTACTTATTTATCGTATATAAGTTATATCGTCTAATCACTGTAGGATCAGTACGGGGAAAGAGGAAATAATTTACTTACAAACAAGAAGAAAATAACTCGTTACGCTTGTTACCACTCCCATACTCCCGATCCCACATCCATCTCTCTTCCATCCGGAAGAATCACCCTAGCACTGCAGTTCAACGGCACACTCAACTTGTACTTGAACTCACCCCCTTCAAGCCTCCACTCAGAAACAATCTCACCATATGTCGAGATATGCTTCGTCTTTGCAAACTTCAATCCACCACCAGGAATTGGCTGAGCAATGATCTTCTTCCAACCTGGCCCATCAGATCTCAATCCACCAACACGTTCGTGCAGCCACGTCGCAACAGCTCCCAGAGCATAGTGATTGAACGATGTCATATCACCAGGATTGATGCTTCCATCTGGTAACATACTATCCCAACGTTCCCAAGTTGTGGTAGCACCCATAGTAACAGGATATAACCAAGAAGGACACTCGGTTTGAAGCATCATCTTGTAAGCCTCATCCGAATGACCGGTCAAAGTCAATGCCTCGCTCACATACGGAGTTCCTGCAAAACCAGTACTGATTTTGAATTCGTTCAAACGTGCAAGTTCTGCGAGTCTATCACCTGCAAATCTTTTCTGTTCTTCAGTCTCATAAAGTCCAAAACACAAGTAAAGAGCATAAGCAGTTTGGGTGTCGGATTTCAATGCTCCAGTCTCGCTAACGTAAGCTTCATGGAAGTCTGAACGACACTTCACAGAAAGTTTCTCGTACTTTTCAACTTCCTCGATTTTACCCAGAACCTTTGCACCATCTTTTGCCAGTCTCAAAACACAGTGTAAAAATGCATCTGCCACCAAATAAGCATCAGTCATAGCAAGAAGCGGATTGTCAGGAGGAGCAGATGGATCCAGCCAATCTCCAAGTTGGAAATCAACTTTATGCCATCTAACTTTACCCTCAATTTTGGGAATATGATCAATCCATTCTTCCATTGTCGGATACAACGCTGCCACAATGTCTGGGTTTCCGCTAGCCTCATACAAACGCATTGGAACAATCACAGCAGCATCTTGCCAAATAGCTGTGACTTGACCATTCCAAAGTGTATTGTAAGCATGAATCACGTCTGGAACCACAACAGCTGCTGCACCACCTTTTTCAGTCTGCTCCAATTTCAAATCTTCTAGCCAACTTCTCAAAAACGAGTAACAATCATAGAGATAGAGAGCAGTTGGTGAAAAAACAGCAATATCTCCAAGCCATCCCATACGTTCATCTCTTTGTGGACAATCCATTGGAATTGAAACAAAGTTTCCCCTCATACTGTTCACAACATTAAGGTGCAAACGAGAAATCAAAGGATCAGAACACTCGAAAAATCCTGTCTTTTCCATCTCATTTCCAATAACCAACATCTCAAGACTATCTTTGGTAAATTCTCCATACCAATTGTTGACTTGACAGTATCGTCCACCATGGTATGTGAATCTTGGAGAATATTCTTCACCAGCTTCATCACCTTTGAAAATATAAGTGTCTGTTGCCTTTGCCTGTCTTAATGGACGAGTTCCAAGCTCACCGTTCTCCATCACCTCTGCAAATTGAACACTCACAGAATGACCTTTTGGAGCCTTGGTTTTTTTGATAAGCGGAAAACCCACGGCATTTTGACCGAAATCGACAACCAGCTTTCCGCTTGGAGTCGTGATTAACTCAACAGGCTTTCTAGTCTCGATGATACGGACGTATCCAAAACTCTGTGGCTCGACATTTGTGACCGGATAATCAACTTTTTCGACCGGAATCCATTCACTGTCAGCAAATCCAGCACGTGTCCATCCTTCCTGCTCTTTCGAAGCATCGTAAATCTCACCATTGTACAATTGTGAATCCACAATTGGTCCGTTTCCGGCTTTCCAAGACGAGTCAGTCAGGAAAATCTCAGTTGTTCCGTCCACAAATTCGACATCCAGTTCCAGACTAATGGCTCTTTGATGACCGTAAATATTTCTCGCACCACCGTCAAATCCAAATTGTCCACTGTACCAACCGGCACCGACACGGGCACCAAGAGCGTTGGCACCGTCTGAAATCAGCGATGTAACGTCATACACTTGGTGCAAAACACGGTGTTTGTAACTTGTCCAGCCCGGTGCAAGAATGTCGTCGCCAACCCGAGCGCCATTGAGCTCTAATTCGTAAATTCCGAGAGCTGTACTGAAAATACGTGCCGATTTAATCGGTTTTGAAGCCACATTGAACTCTTTTCTGAACAATGTTTCTGGGAAAATGTCTTCTGCCATTGGCTGATCTTTGGCCGCAATGAATTCTGCAGTCCAGTCACCTTTCAAAATTCCTACTTGTCCCTTCGCAGGCTCACTCCAAGCCGAAAATGATGCCGGATCATCTTTCGATGCAACACGAAGGGAGACAGAGAATTGTTCTTTGGATTTCAATTCTCTTCCTGGCCAGCTGATGTGAGTGGAACTGCCACTCGTGACCGGGTCAAACGTGATCCTTTCCTCGTTTCCGTAAGTTATTGCCACTTGGTAAGCTCCTTGGTACCAATTGCGTTCAGTTCCAATGACACGCCACGAAAGAACCGGTTTGGTAGTGGAAAGAGCCCCACAATCTGGTCCTGATGCAATTGCGTCAAATTTTATGTTCCACACCCGCACCATGTTGAAAGGACGATGTTGAATGAGAGAGAAAGTAATTGAGGTATATCGAGGCTCCAGAAAGAAGAAATATGAAGCAAAGGTGGAAAGTAACGATACTGTCTCGGTTTTTATTTTGGTTTAGTGATTGCGGAATAATGTTCAAAGAACATCCTTACACTGAATATCTGGGCGCGGGGAATACTGAATGCATTATGCGGGTTGGGGTAAGTTTCGGGAGGTCATTTATCCGGAATTTATTTGCGATCGAAGAGCGGAGCTAGTCGTGAGTGAGTAAATCGAATTTCTAATGAAGTGATCTTATATTCAAAGTGAGCGTTACCTACAACCAGTACCATAAATACACTGTTTCGCTTCTAGTTTAGCAGGAATCTTGTAACATCCTTTCATCTCAACGCTAATACTTAACTACATCGATAAACGTCAATATCAATACCCACCAGCTGCAATTGTCATGCGCAGCTCACTTATCAGGTATTGATGGTCGTATCACCACTGCCAAAAAAATTGAGACAAATTCTTGCCAAAAAAATCGTCTTCTCAGCAGAAACCTGGGTCGTATCAATCCCAAAGCCTTCCAAGAGCATCGTCACGTTTTTCGGCTTGTAACAAGGTTCAAAAGGATCCCCCTTAATGGTATTGATTGGATATCTGCTCACAATAACCTTTTGAAGAGCATAATTTATTTCTTCGCGATCTTTAGGAAAATGTTGATCGAAATCTTCTAGTGCGCTTTTCAACAGCTCTGAATACTGAAACTCGATGAAAGTCTCTGATTCTGGTGTGGATGGCTGTATTTTCCCCTTGTTAAGCACAACGTAACCTCTTAGATCAAGATACTCCTTGAGTTGTTCATGAGCGAGTGTTCTGAACAATGGTTTCGTAGCCTCTACGCTGAGAATCGGCACGTCGTGACTACTATATACAAGGTCAATCAGCTCGTTACGTGAGATTCCTTCTGGCATTGCTACTTTTCTCAGCCTGAGAAATAGTGCCAGTTTTTCAGGCGACCATCTGAAAACATTAGTAAGATGCCTTAAATACTTGTGGTGTATTTTTTTTGCCTCACTTACAATTGTAAAACTTCCTTAATTTGTTGTTCAAGCATTTTGACTATTTGTATGTTTTTTCTAACCGCCAAAGAATCTCCTTCAACATTCAGCATCTCATGAACTATTTATAAACTCATTAATTTCATTGATGCTCCGAATCGATGTGAGGCAGTGTTTTATGTACCCCGCAATAAATCAAGGTCTAACAATGCTCCGCAATCCGGGGAAAATACACCTTTTTTTCATTATATATAGTCACTCATTGGGTGCCTGTTCCAAGAGTCATACAGTTGTATCATTTTAACCAAAGATGACAGAATCATTTGCACGTTCGGTGTTTGATGCACACCCGAACAAAGGGCCTTGGGAAGAGTACAAGATTTCCCCTTCCTCTAGAACCGTTTATCCACAATCGATCTACTCGACCGAAGGAGTTGTTTTACATCCTGAGAATCTTATCGGGGACAACGAAAATATAGCATATTTGAAAGGGGAAGGTTCTGCAATTGTGCTTGATTTTGGTTTTAATACATGCGGATTTTATTCTGTTGAGTTCGGTGCAGATTCCACCGATGGTCAATCTGTTCATCTTAGTTTTTCCGAATCTTGTCAGTTCATCGATAAAGATAATGCAGACCGTAGTATGGATTTTCTCATCAGAGACGGAACAATTGAGGTTCCTGTTAGCGAAGGTCGTTACGTTTGTCCGTTTGCCCGTCAGCGTGGAGCTTTCAAGTACATGATCATTTCTACAAGAAAGCCAGGAAGTGTCAGCATTAAGAAAGTATACACTACTATGAACAATCAACCAAGTCTCGGAGATAACTTACGTGATTACAACGGTTATTTCTATTCGAATGATGATTTCGCAAATACCATTTGGTACGCGGGAGCATACACTGTTCAACTGTCAATCATTCCCTGTGACACTGGTCGTAGAATGCAAATTGTCTCTCCAGCAGACAACTACTGGGCCAATGATGTCAATTGCGGATTTGGGGAAGAAGTTCTAGTTGATGGTGCTCGTCGAGATAGAACCATCTGGTCAGGAGATCGCGGAGTCACTCAATTGACAGAATTTGTCACGTTCAACGGTAACAGTAGTCTCAACTCAACTGATTTTATATTACATCATCAGACTCCAACAGGTAGATTTCCATACGCTTGCGAGCCAATCATCTCCTTTTCCTCTGACACTTACCATCTATGGTCGCTCAAGTGTGTGTATAACACTGTGATGCTTAACAGTGTTTCACCAGAGTGGCTTCAAGGAGTTTGGCCGCAATACGTCAAAGGAATTGACCATATATGGCCGAATGTCGATGAAACTGGTGTTTTGAAAGTTGATGGTCCTTTGGATTGGGGTCGTGATTACCTTGTTGGACATCCAGCTCCACTGAACTGTCTACTATATGCGGCTTTGACTGATGGATCGTATCTTGCCAAACGAGTGGGAGATAGGGAGAATGCTGTGAAATATGCTCAAAGAGCCCGACAAATCAAAGAAGCCATCAATTCTATGTTTTGGGACGAGAAAGCCGGGTTGTTCTTGGACTGCGATGAGCGTGATATCCATTCGCAGGATGCTAACGTTTTGGCGATCTTTTACGGAGTCACAACAGATCATCAACGACAACGGATTTCTGAGAAACTTACAACTAGATGGTGCAAATACGGAGCAAAAGCTCCAGAAATGCAAAACTCCATCACTCCTTTCGGATCCTCTCTAGAGCTTTTTTCACATACAATTTCCGGTCATCCTGAGCGTTCGTACGAGTTGTTCAGAACAATGTGGGGCTACATATGGAATGCTCCTTACAGTGTAAAATCTTCTTTGATCGAGGGATATTCCGGAGACGGAACGTGTATGTATCCTTTCCCAGGATACGATCCGGCTTACATTTCGCACTGTCATCCATGGGCCAGTGGACCAACAGTTTGGATAACCAATCAGATAGTGGGACTTCGATTTGCCAATGCAGAGCATACAGAATGGGAGTTTATTCCAGAAGGCATCTTTTGCAAAGGTGCTTTTGAGTTTGCTCAAACTGGATTCACTTCCAAAACAGCTGGTTTTGTCAGCGCTGGTTGGAAGAAACATAGCTCTGACTTCTTGCAGTTGGCAATTAAGGCTCCCAGAGGCACAGTCGGTACAGTTGGTATTCCGGTGCACTCTGGAGCTAGTGCAGTCACTTTGAACGGGGCTACTCTCAAGCTGAATGAGCTCTCTGCCGATAAAAGACACTATTTGTTGAAGGGAATAAGCAGCGGCGAGCACGAAATAGAGATCAGATACTAAAAAGTATTTTTTTTTTCGTTATCTGCCTAAAAAGGAAATTTCGAAAGGCTCCTGATAAGGAAAAAGTGTAATGTACAAATATATATACATGTATATCTGTGCCTATCGAACTTGACTATTACCCAAGGTGAAACATATCCATCCAACTTGGCAATGACAAATACCAAAATCCCATCGTGGAAAAGATTTCCACCCAGCCTTGTGAAAGCAAAAGAACCGTCGTACCGTGTCCCAGAGGTAAAGTCCTTCCACATGGACGCAGATATCGAGGATGTCGTTAACGCTATGAAGGAAGCTGGTGGTTGTATCATCAGGGGAGTGGCATCTAGAGAAACCCTTGAAGCGATCAACAAAGAACTGCGCCCAGTCATCGACAGCGACGTGATCTGGGACGGTGATTTCTTTCCCGAGCAGACCAAACGTGCAACTGGAATTGTTGGGTTGTCCCCCGAGGCTGCGAAAATGTTACTAGGAAACAGAATTTATCGCGAAACGTGTGAGGCTTTTCTCACCCATAGAAGTGTCTACTATGTGGACCAGGAGCAACGCTATGGTCACTCTCCTCCGCAGCTGAGCAACTCGATCTGTTTCAGCATTGGTCCCGGGGCCAAAGCTCAGCCTCTTCATCGAGATGATGGTGGACATCACGCAAATTTTGATACTATCGAAAAGTATCCAGATAATCTACATAATTCTCAACGTGAGGCTAGTGTTGGGTTCTTTGTTGCAGCAACCAAATCAACCAAGGAAAACGGTGCAACCCGATTCATTCCAGGATCGCATCTCTGGGGAGTTTCGATCCCACCGAAAAACGATCTGGTTCATTATGCTGAGCTGGAGGCAGGTGATGCGTTCATGATGCTTGCATCGTGCTATCACGGTGGTTCAGCGAATAGAACGACCGACCAGAAACGTGAGTTGTATAGCTGATTTATGACGAGAGGGTATCTCAGACAGGAAGAAAATCAATATCTTGCAATCCCGATAGAAAAAGTGAAGAAACTGCCATTGGATATTCAAAGAGTTATTGGCTACCAATTGAGTGACCCTGCTGTTGGGTGGGTTGACCATCGTGATCCTGTACATTTTGTTGCTCCCGAATTGAAGCAAAATAATTTTTCAATCTGAAAAAGGGGTTTGTCTGCTATATTCTTTAGCTGTTTTTACTGAATGAATCATATATAACAAACAATATCACCCAGTACCATTTTAGACCTACACGCAATGGTGACAATTGCTAAATCCATAATGAGATTCAACCAAAAGGCCCTCTCCCCTACTTTCCACTCAAGGCTCGCTTCGCTCGTGATTTGCTCAAAATTTCAAAAGATATCTTATCATTTTCCTAATTTGGTAAATATGAGTTTTTCCGTTTTTGAGCTGCTGCCGATATATATATATATATATATACGCCAAACCAGTACTCCGCTGAGCTATTATGAAAACAAAGACTGTTGGTCACTGATCATTTGACAATGATTACTGGTTTGAGTGCCAGAGAGGCCTGTGTGGCTCAACATGCTGCGGATGGATGCATTTGTTCTAGGAAAACTCAGCCAGAGGTCAAAGAGTTTACAATGGTCTCGCCAATAGAGGAAATAGTCGAAGCAATCAAGGAGGCAGGTGGTTGTATCGTTCGTGACACTAGTTCGAAAGAACTGCTAGAGCAAATTAGAAAAGAAATCACCCCGTTTGTGGATTCTGATATTGTTTGGGAGGGGAACTTCTTCCCACCAGAAACAAAAAGGGCCACTGGATTTGTTGGCAAGGCTCCTTCTGCCGCAAAACTGTTGCTGGACAACAGCGTGTACAATGAAATTTGTGAAAGATTTCTATCAAGTAGTGTTTCGTGGTGGACCGGCGATGAGCACCACACTGCCGTCTCTCACCCGCAGTTGAACAATTCAATCTGCTTCAGGGTGGGCCCTGGAGCCAAAAATCAGCCTTTACATCGCGATGATCCATTGCATCATCCAAAATATTCTGCGATAGAAAAGTATCCAGAAGATCTTCGTACAATCACCCGAGACGACAGTGTTGGTTTTTTTGTTGCGTGCTCCAAATCTACAAAACAAAATGGTGCTACACGGTTTATTCCTGGCTCTCACAGATGGAACGTCACATGTCCACCACGGGAAGAATTGGCTTTTTATGCAGAACTTGATCCTGGTGATGCATTTATTTTCCTTGCATCATGCTATCATGGTGGGTCAGCAAACACTACGAAGGACGAGTATCGGCTGCTATTCAGCTGTTTCATGACGAGAGGTTATTTGAGACAGGAAGAAAATCAGTATCTCGCTGTTCCGTTCGAAGTGGCAAAGAAGATGCCAGAGAGACATGCCAAGAGACTTGGGTACACGACGAGTGCTCCAATGACTGGATGGGTCGAGAGTCGGGATCCGTACTATTTGATTGACGATAGTATAGTGCCTAATTTGGATTTCTAATAATACAAAAAACAGGCTGGTAGTTTGTCTTACCAGGTTCAATTTACTCATTAATTTAAAATTTAACAAAATTCATTATGTCTGAAAATTACCAAACTTTACATCCCTTTCCAATATTTCCAGTTGAGTTGAAGTGTTAATGACTACCGACGACGTACGGAGGCAGTTGTAGGTACAGCGAGCAGATGAATACAGAATTAGCTCTTGCTGAAATTACTGGAGCCGGTGACGCGACTGCAACAAGCAGCAGAAAGTACAAAAAAAGATAGAGCGACAAGTAGTTGAGTCGTCAATTGCGTCGACCGACCACGGATCAATACACTGTGCCTGATTGATTCACAATTGTGAGACATCAACACTCCATAACATTGCCTCCTGAAGCCTTGCATCCGCTCGCGTGCTATTTGTTAACATTGAGTTTTCAGCGATTATCACAGGCAACCAATTAGGGGCATTCGGAACTCGGATGTATTTAACCACTGCAAAAAAAGACTTGCAAACAATTACATTATGGTAGGTCAATTGAACATGGCATGTGCGTTCTAGACTCTTTCTGTTCATCGAGGCATGATTACTTACTGCGGGCGCGCTTTCCCGGCAGCAAAATTTCCCTGACAGCCTCTCGGATACACTCGATGGCTGTTATTGTAAAATCAACTCGACCCAAAAATTGTGAGCATCAATTCGCGAGCTCTTTTCTGTTAGTAAGAATTGCTTCAAACCTGCTATACTGAATTTTCCATCGCATCTTGAGGCTATAGTTTCCGCTTTCGGAAAATCTTTCCAGCTTCCCAGAAAAATTAATGCGCTCTATCTAAAATTCCCATAGCTTTGCCGAATTCCGCAGCAATTTACCCTCTTAGTACATCCGATTAGTGGAAACTTAGCCTGTTCGTAGCAAAAAGGTACAATACATGGAAATCTTGTATCCTGAGCATCAACACTGATGCGATCCTAGTTGTATATAAAGCGAGTAACTTCTCCACTTTCTGTCAGTAGTCAACACCTTTTCATCTCATTTTCAATCAGTTCACTCTTGAAAACTAACTTAATCACATAACAAAATGGTTTCTCTTCACCCATTCATCGACAACGGTCTCACTAAGGGCCAAGCTGATTTCCCAGGTGGAAAGCTTTACTGCCAATGCGCCAGCAACAAGGTCGAGGTTACCCTTGCCAGTAATGTGCAACAAAACCACGCTTGTGGTTGTTCCAAGTGCTGGAAGCCAGCTGGTTCCCTCTTCTCTCTCGTTGCTGTGATTCCAAAGGAGAATGTTTCCGTTACTGCTAACGAGGACAAGCTCAGCATTGTCGACAAGAGCGCTGCTATCCAACGTCACGCTTGCAAGGACTGTGGTGTCCACCTCTTTGGCCGTATCGAGGTTGAGCACCCATTCAAGGGTCTTGATTTCGTCCACGTTGAGCTCTCCGACTCCAAGGGCTGGCAAGAACCTCAATTTGCTGCCTTCGTCTCTTCTATCATTGAACAAGGTTTCGACCCAAGCAAGATTGGTGAGGTCCGTGACAAGTTCCACTCCGTTGGCCTTGAGACCTACGACACATTGTCTCCAACTCTTATGGATTTGATTGCCACCTACACTGCCAAGAAGAACGGAAAGCTTCCAGCTTAAGGAAAACTAGTTTTTCACTGCGACTGGAATCAAAAAAAAATAAAATACTTCCACAATAGAGATGGCATATTTGAACACATTATTTTGGGGCTACCTTATGTGCCTGCGTTTATAAAGTCAGTATTTGACATCTCTGAAGAATCAAAACTGTGATTTATATTATCGGTAAAACACGTTTTTACAGTATAATAATGTAGATTTGTTAAAATTATATCAATGTTTCCTTTAGACATGGAGAGGAATTGAGTCAATGAATATCTTGACGTCGGCACTTCCTCCATTCGAATCGCTAATTCGTTAGTACATTACTCAGAATCAATCATGATATTCGAGGCTTTGCTGGGCGAGTAAGTTTTTCCAGTTCAGCTTCCAATTTTTTTGTTAAACCTCTTTGTAATGAGACTATTCTCCTCCAGGAAATTCGAAGACTCAAATTTCATTTCAATTGTTGGGGGTACTCTGATTAGTTTGGTGTAAACTTCTACCACTGGTCTGACTACATTATCAACAAAATAGATGACTAAATACATTGGATTATCCGGATTGTTTCATCAGGAAATTGAAGATCATGTTTTCTCGTAGCATTGCTGCTTGCTATATTATATAAACTACTCTGATTTTGGAAAGTTCTCCACTCCCTGCTATCATTTCTCAACATTCACGTAACCAAACAGTCTCAACGTATGGTAGGGTATACATAGAATGTCCAAGATTAGTACGCACTGATCAATGAGATGTTTGCTATTCTACAATGTCTAAACAGCGGAAAAAAAGATTAGCCGTATATTTAGAGGTTGACTGACACGGAGGGCCCAAAGAAAATTTCAATAGTTTTCAAGTGCCTGTAGCTGGTGGATTCAGTACATTAACTGGAGTTTACTTGGGAGTGTAAACCCTTAAACGCACATTGTTTTCACAGGTTTTGTAGAAACTGCAAGGCATATGGGGTGACTGGACTCAATTTAGGATTGAAAATTATCTCATCATGGAAACCTCCTGGCTGTTGATAAATGGTTGCAGTAGTGCTCAACTCCGAAATCTCGGCCCAGGCCCATATATCGTCTCTCAGTACCTCGTATTCTCCAACAGATATAAACACTCCGGATCCATCAGGAAGAACGCTAGGCCAGTCTGTCTCGTCATCTTTGTATGGATTCAACTCTTTTGAGTTCAACAAATACTCATCAACAAACAACTGGCCCATCTGGTCCAAAGCTTTCGCTGTCAAGATGTCTTTTTTATGATTGGATGAATAGGATCCCACGTTTTTGACTGGATTTATATTGACCCACGGAGAAAACAAAAGCAAACCCGAAGGGCCTTGTGCCACTGGGGGAACTCCTTGGTACGGATATTTCACATGTCTTGCCATGGCAATACTTAAGTGACCACCTGCAGAGTCACCTCCATAAATGATGTTATTCGAGCTTTTGGACAGTTCATTGATTATCAAAGCGGCTTCTTTGAACTGTGTAGGAAAACCTTCCTCGGTAGAGATTGTGTAATCCCAAATGAGAATAGAAAGTCGGTCGTTTCCGGCCAAGTCATAAAGCGTTCTGAGAGTATTCGGGTAGAAAGGTAACATTCCCAGGCAGTAGCCTCCTCCATGCGTGTACAGCAGGACAGGATCATCTGTTGTTCTGTCTCCAGCTTGAACGATCCATCGAACAGATCCACTTTCCAGTCCGTCCACTTCGAGTTTTTCATTGAAATCACCAAAGTTTTTAGCAAGTGGTTTGATAAGCTTCATACTGGGTTCAAGACCCAAGTTTGGCACAATTTTGGCAATCAAAGAGAAAGGAACGGAATTAAGAACTAGAGTAGAGACTATTGCAACAATCTTGTTGCCATACTCCTCGATACTCCCACCAATACCAGGCATGGGAGGAAACGAGGGAAGAATCCCACATGACGCAGAAAGCACTACATGGAAGCCAAAGTTAGTATATTGTAAGAAGCTACTCAATTTTTTCATTGTGGTAACGAACCAAAAGCGCTAAGTAAAACGAGTGATATGTTGGCCAAATGCATTGTATCTATATGCAAGAAAAATAGCGAAAAGTTGGAAGCAGAGAGAATTGAAATTAAATCACGGTGAAGCAAAACTTGAATTACAATCGAGTCTTACCACAAGCGCCCTTTAGTAGAACATATGTTGCCCGGCGCCATAGCTTAGATTTTTTTTCTCCAGTGTTGCGCATCTCGAAGGGAGCTGTCTAGTTTCCTAATTCTAATTTGCCTTTTGAATTTGGGCGCCTTGAAAATGTAGACTATAATTTTCAAAAGTGTCCTTACATAGTGAGATCCATATTATGAGTTTCAAGTTTCATTCCAGTGAAAACAAATGGTTATTATTAGCACCTAAGGGACTGGTAAATTGACGGCAATATTCTCATTAAAAAAATTGCTTCACCTTTGGAAGCACTTACAGTATGACTTTGACTTCGAAGAATAGTGCAGGTTGAACAATTTTGGCAGTGACAAATCTCAATTTTGATTGAGACAGAATGAACTGAAAATTTGCATTGGATCCATTCAATCTCGTTGATGGCATTTAATCTGAGTTAATTATTCAAATTTTTATCTTGGCAAAAAAGTCTTGAAGCCACACATAATCTATATACGAGATTGCTTAGTGTGGTGTAAGCAAAGATTATTAAGCACTATCTTCCTGGGTTCTCTTGTGTCGAATTTGAAGATTCTATTGTTCAAATAAACCTCAAACAAAACAGAAGGCAAGAGACCTACAATTCAAAAACGAATTCTCGTAGGCTTGAAAGTTTCTGGTAATTCATCAGAATTGATGAGCCTCATCATCGTACAAAAAAAATAAAATAGAAGTCAACTTATCTGATGCAAGTCATGGTTGTGCATTTAGAAGCTCTTCAAAAAGCTGGCTGCTTTAGGGGTAATTGGACTCAACTCAGGACTGAAAATGATTTCGTCATGCACTCCCCCCTCTTGCTTGTAAATCGTTGCACTAGAATCAATTAAATTGGCAAGTTTAGCCCAAGCTAGAATATCACCACTCAAAACCTCGTCTTCACCATATGAAACAAAAATCTTAGAGCTGTCTGGAAGCACTGATGACCAATCAGTTTCATTGTCCTTATACGGGTTCAATTCAACGGATTCCAAATATGGTGCCTCAGTGAAGAGTTCTCCCATTTGGTCCAAAGAGCTACCAGTCAAAATGTCCTTACCATTGTTTGAAGCGTAAGTTCCCTCATCCGAATTAGGATGAATGTTGACCCATGGGGAGAACAAGAGTAATCCCGTAGGGCTTTGATCAACTGTGCTAACGCTGTCATATGGGTATTTGACATGTCTAGTGAGTATGATACTTTGGTGTCCACCGGCAGAGTCACCACCAAGAAGAATGTTATTGGAAGTTTCAGTCAATTTATTGTAAACCAAAGCAGTTTGTTGTAGTTGTGTTGGATATTGGCCTTCAGCCGACAGCGGATAGTCCCAAATCAAAATGGAAAGCCTATCATTATCAGCAGAGCTGTACAATTCTCTTAAGAGGTTTGGAAAAATTGGAAACATTCCAAGACAGTATCCACCACCGTGAGAGTAAAGAAGAACTGGGTCATCTTTGGTTCTGTTTTCCGCTTGAACAATCCACCGGACAGATCCACTCTTAACTCCATCAACTTCAAAGTAAGTGTTGAAATCATTAATTCCGGTAGCCAATGGCTCGACAATAGCCATGTTTGGCCCAAGACCAAAGTCTGGACATATGGTCGCAACAACTGAAACCGGAACAACCTCCCAGACAAGCGTGGCAAAGAATGACAAAAATATGTTTCCCCATGCCTCTATGTCGCCTCCCACTTCTGGCAGGGATGGGAAGGTTGGAATGGTGATACCGTAAACAGCGATCACTATCCTGTGTTAGTAATCCACCTAAATTTGGACCTTACAGAGCAACTTACCAGCAGCACTAAGTGCAAAAATAAGGCAATTTTTTGAATACATTCTGTCTTGCCACACATTTTGGATTATGAAATTGAAACCAGAGAATAAGGAGGTTTCGAAGCTTCTTATAGAGCTCCGGACTAAAGACCATTTGCTCCTCTTCTCGAATAACTCAAGATGAAATCGAAATGAATCTTGGCTTACTTTTTGTAATTTGCAAACAATAGCTGTTCCTGCACAATTACCCGATCTGGTCTTGTCGCGTATCGGTAAACTGCACTCGTCATGCGGAACAAAAGGTGCTAATGAACTTTTTCCTGACGCGGGGTTTCTGAGTGCCTTTTCTTACTTCGGTTGAACGCAGATAGGTACTTTTGCTTCAGCAACGAGATACATGTTGGTTGATGTTGTTCAAGTAACAGGAGATCCCTCACTGCAGCTTGTTAGTGTTCGAATAGAAGCCACTCACTTGAGAGAGAGAGCTAAAAGTTTCAATTTCGTTCAAATGATCCAGCTACTGTTACCGAATTCGGAAAGTATTTCATATCGTGCATGAGATGATTAACGCTTTGCGGCAAACTTCAAGCTTATGACAATTTTGACGGCCGTTGAGGGTTGAAAAGCGGGGGAGGGGCAGAACAAGTCACTAAAGATGAGAATGTCTCACCAAACCAACAAACCACCGCCTCATGTCTTCACCAAAATAGACCTCGATGCAGGAGAACCCCCAGAACAAATTGACTCGAACTTTGTCAGTCGTCAAAATTCGAAAGCAATCGAAAAATTACAGCGGGGAAATCATATCCGACATATCAACAGGGTCCACAGTCGCTTGTGTGTTCGGAGCTAGAACTTTCGGAAGAAGTTTGAATACCCGGTTGAAGACCGAGTTTCCGATAGGGTTCGGTTGGCGGGATGTATCGCGCGCTCATATGAGGGGATTGAAATTCGAATTTCCAAGATCCGCTCGAAGAGTACCTCGCCATCGAGCGGGGTTCAAACGAAGGCATTCGCGGGCTAACGCATTACTACTAATGATGACAAATCTTGGAACTTTTGAGCAGCAATTCCACAATTATTTTGACCCAATTTTAACGACAATGATTGCATTTTGTTCTCGAAATATTGATCGTCTATGATCTGAAGGGAGAAAAAGGAATTGGTCGAAATGGAATAAAAGATATAGTAGGAAAGTCTCTTTGTCTAACATCATAAAGCTGATTGGTTCTTGTTGATTCGACAAAGCCGAAATCGAATAAAAATTTAAGAATCATAGGGGAAACTCAAAAATAGCCAATGATGCTTCAAAAGTTTTACAAGTGACAGCTTTTTGTTATTTGACGTTGACACGATTCAAAAGTTCAAATTGGCTAACAAGAACCGGCCCATTACTCTCCATCTAAAAGACTGCGATCAGAGTCTCGATGATTAATGGAACATATCAATTTTGATAGTACAGGACTTTACTTTATTTTGGCCGAAGTTTCATCAGCGACAAAATCTTTTTCATTCAATTTCAAGACTCAACTA